>MU741799.1:60449-71954 GCA_026770625.1 Nicotiana glauca
TCATCCATGATCCAACATCCAGACACAAATTTCATTGATCCCATCCCAGTAAGGATTTATGATCAGCCAGCTTATTATGCTCACGTTGAAGAAGAAGCAGATGAAAAACCATGGTTCCATGACATCAAAGAGTACTTGACAACAGGAAAGTATCCAGAACTTGCCAACGCTACTCAAAAGCGCACACTTCGGAGGTTATCCAACAACTTCTTTCACGGCGGAGGAATCCTGTATAGGAGAACTCCCGATTTGGGTTTGTTAAGGTGTGTCGAAGCAAAAGAAGAATCCAGACTATTGGACGAAGTGCACGCGGGGACGTGCGGACCACACATGAATGGTTTTGTCTTAGCAAAGAAGATACTACGAGCAGGGTATTTTTGGATGACTATGGAAACAGACTGTATCCAATATGTTCGCAAATGCCATCGCTGTCAGATATATGCAGACATGATAAAAGCGCCTCCAAACGAGCTTACTGCAACAAGCTCACCATGGCCATTTGTCGCCTAGGGGATGGATATTATCGGACCTATCGAGCCCGTCGCATCAAACGGGCACAAATTTATTCTGGTGGCAATTGATTACTTTACTAAATGGGTTGAAGCAGCATCATACAAGGTTGTGACTAAGAAGGTTGTGGCAGATTTCGTCCGTGATCGTATTGTTTGCCGATTCGGGGTTCCAGAATCAATCATCACTGATAACGGTTCCAATCTCAATAGCGACCTAATGAAGGAAATGTGTGAGGCATTCAAGATCAAACACAAGAACTCCACAGCCTACAGGCCTCAGATGAATGGAGCTGTGGAGGCAGCCAACAAGAATATCAAGAAGATGTAAAGGAAGATGGTCGAAAGCCATAAACAATGGCATGAGAAGTTATCATTCGCTTTGCTGGGATACCGCACCACAGTTCGCACATCAACCGGGGAAACTCCCTATATGCTTGTTTATGGCACAAAAGCAGTCATCCCCGCCGAGGTGGAAATTCCCTCCTTAAGGATCATACAAGAAGCAGAGTTGGATGACGCAGAATGGATAAAAGGTCGCTACGAGCAGTTAGCCCTTATAGATGGGAAAAGAATGAATGCAGTTTACCACGGTCAGTTGTATCAGAATAGAATGTCTAGAGCCTTCATCAAAAGAGTTAAGCCAAGAAAGTTTACATCGGGGCAGCTGGTGTTGAAGAAAATATTCCCACATCAAGATGAAGCCAAGGGGAAATTCTCTCCCAACTGGCAAGGTCCGTACATGGTTCATCGGGTTCTAACTGGAGGAGCCCTTATTCTTGCAGAAATGGACGGAGAAGTCTGGCCGAAGCCAATCAACTTAGATGCAGTGAAATGATATTATGTGTAACCACCTATGATTTCTCTATAATGTAATTTGAACTATGCCTGACCTAATTCCCGTTTAAGAGGGGATATGTAGGCATCCCTATGGGTTCGGTCACAATTTAATAAAAATCTTCATTTCCCCTATTATGGGAACTGGGGCAGAATTTTGAGGAGGACCCTCAAAATTCTGAAGTCAGCCTTCAGCCGCTCATTGCCGAAGATGTCACCTCAGTGAACTGGGGCAGAATTTTGAGGAGGGCCATCAAAATTCCGAAGTTGATTTTTGCATTTGTTCAGTGCAGCCATCAGAAGTGCCAGGCCAGTAAACAGGGGCAGAATTTTAAGGAGGACCCTTAAAATTCCGGAGCAAGAGAGGTTGCGATGCTTTGAACCACGTTGCAGTCGTTGATTCATTTAAACAAAACTATTTTCTATTTACATTATACTTGTTAAATCATGCATAACCATGACAGCTGCTGATTAGCAACACTACCCCAAATGATGCACGCAACGTAGGAGGCCACGGGAAACGAACTAACCTTCCCCCCCTTAACAAAACTCACAAATTTCTTTGGATGCAGGCACTGAGACACAAACATTACGCAACCGCGCCTATTCGCATTTTTCGTTGTCCGCACGCAATATTCCCAACAGCTGCAATATCACAATCAGTTACCAGCAATCAGCTAAGAATCTCTATTACCACCTGCATTCCTTGCATTGCATAAGGCTACCTATCTGCGTTTCGAGACTAAGCATTGTCTCCATCTGCATTCCTTGCATTGCATAAGGTGTAACGACCCGAATGGTCATTTTTGGAATTTACGCCCCATTTCCCCATTTACTGCTTCCCCTAAGTTCATTTCTGCTATTTTGGTTTGCTGGGACGTTCGGTGTTAGGATTACGAGTGTTTTGGGACACTTAGTCCCAAGATGAGAGCTTAAGAGTTGAAATATGGTCCGTGTTCGGAACAGTGTGAAGACGACCTTGGAATGGGAATTCGGTGGTTCTGTTAGCTCCGTTAGAGGATTTCGGGGTTGGGAGCGTGTTCGGAATGTATTTTGGGGATTCGTAGCTCATTTAGGCTTGAAATGCCGAAGTTTGAATTTTTGAAGTTTCCGGTCCGATAGTGAGTTTTTGATTCGAGGGTCGGATTGGAATTCTGGAAGTTGCTGTAGCTCCATCATGTCATTTGGGATGTGTGTGCAAAATTTCAGGTCATTCAGGCATGATTTGGTTAGGTTTTTTATCGAAAGCGTATTTTTGAAGATTTGGAAGTCCATAAGCTTGATTTTTGGTAAAATCCGTCGTTTTGATGCTATGTTATGTGATTTGGAACTTCGAGCGAGTCCGTGTTAGGTTATATGACTTGTATGTGTGATTGGTTGAGGTCCCGGGGGCCTCGGGTGTGTTTCGGATGCTCAACGGGCAAAGTTTGGAATTAGAAGGAAAAAAATTGCAGCAGGGCTATTGATATTTTCGCGTCTGCGACGTGGGAACCGCAGAAGCGGAGCCGCAAAATCGGCTTGTTAGCCGCAGAAGCGATGGAGGATTGTTGGGTAGGAGCCGCAGGAGTGAAAGAATTTCCGCAGAAGCGGACTCGCTTCTGCGATGAGAGAACCGCAGAAGCAAAAATTGGGGAGTTTAAGGAAACAGCAGAAGCGGCTAAAGAAATAGCAGAAGCGGTTGGAGTTCCGGCGGTCCCTGGACCACAAAAGCGGAAATCGCTGGTGTGAAATAGGATAATCCGAGGGTTTATTTCAAAAGTTGGAAAATCAATTGGGAGCTCGGGAGAAGGCGATTTTGGGTGGATTTTGAAGAGAAGATTAGTGGATAATGTTTCTTTGACCTCATTTAGTTGCTTTCTATCAATATCTAGGTAAATCCACCATTAGAATTCGAATTCAAGGTCAAAATTGGGGAAAATTGGAAGAAACTTCTTAGACTTAATTATTATGTTTTGAGTGGGCATTTGACCTCCGATTTGGGAGATTTTTATATGGTTAGACTCGTGATAGTACGAGCGTTCTGAAAATATGAAAAGTATTCAATTCCGAGACGTTTGCATGAGGGGCATTTTGGTCATTTTACCTAATTTCGCGCTTTAGCTTTGAATTGAATAATAGAATCAGTTGCTTGAGATGTTAATTACAATGTGTGATTTAATTGAATAGATTTGGGCCATTTGGAGTCGAGAACTCGTGGCAAGAACGTGGGTGCTAGTTGATTTTAGCCGGTTTGAGGTAAGTATCTTGTCTAACCTTGTGTGGGGGACTTCCCCTTAGAATTTGAGTCTTCTTTGTTGATTGTATTCCTAGTACGCGAGGTGAAGAGTGTGTTCTCGGATTTATTTGTGGAAAAATTGTCTCTTTTAGGCTCTTAGATCCTTGTAATCATCGAATATGGAGTTGTTCTTGATACGATCGAGGTTCCTGCTATTAGCTTCACTTCTACATGACTTACTTGGAATTTATTGCCCTTTTGGTTTATTCTTGTTGCCTAATTGACTTTTACTTGTTTAACTGAAGATATTTACTCTTATCTAGACACGTTATCTTTCCTAACTACTTGTCTTAAATTGGAAATCATTATTTCTATTTCTCATGTAATTAATTGGCCCTAATTGAAAAGAAGTTAGATACCCCATGCTTAGTTGATATTTCCTTATTGAGATTTATGTGACTTATGTTAACTCCCTCGTTGTTGAATTACGTATTACGGAATTGTTGCTTCGCAGTATTTTTTCCCTTGCTGAGTTGTTCATATTGCGCTTAGTATTTCCCTGTTGCGGTTATTCCTTGTAAGTTAGTTGTACCGTCTTTTGGTGAACGGAATTTCTTGAGTCGATTCTCTTGCTTTGTTCCTGTATATATATTGTCATTTATTATGTTGTACTTGAGATTGTGATGCACGAAGTTTTTGCCATGCGGTTGATATTATGAGGCACGAGGTTTCTGCCGTGCGGTTGTTGATATTGTGATGCACGAGGTTTCTTCCGTGTGGTGGTTGCTACTGTGATGCACGAGGTTTCTGCCGTGCGGTTGTTGTTGAAGGGTTGCACGAGTTCTTTGCCGTGCCATTATTGTTATTGATGTTTTGCACATGCGGCGTAATAAGGCGGGATATGTTATATGCTTATATATGGGTTGCGCATGTGGCAGAATAAGGTGGGACATTGTATTGCACGTGTGGAGAAATAAGGCGGTGCCTATTATATTATTTATTGCACACGTGGCGAAATAAGGGGGCTATGTCAGGGATGGATTGTATAGAGTTGTGACGGCCTGTGGAGGCATTCCTATTTATTTTATATTGTGGTTGTGGGTTGTTCACCTGTGTGAGCGTTACCGCTTGGGAGTCGTGAGGAAACATCGTACGTGCAGTCTGTTCTCCCTTTTCATGTTCGCTAACTGTAGCATTTTGTTAGAAACACTTGCACAAGCATACACGTAGCTGAACACTCCTATTAGAGGTGAATTTCTCCTGATTTTGCTAAGGGTGGAGGTACGCCCTCGTTGATCCATTATATTTGCAAAAGTGACCCTAGTTGGCCAGTAGTTGTCAGCATGACCATGATATTTATGGGCATAGGATGCCAATTGTTAAATTTTCAGATGCTGAGTCTTTTACGAGTTGAGGTTGTCCGAGACTTGGTGAACTTGTGAAAAGAGTTGAATAAGACCTTTTGGGAACATCATTGTAGGATATGAGTTATTGGCTTGTTTCTCCCCCTGCTGTGTTGTGACCTTAGGATTTGGATTGTGATTCTGCCGTCATTTCGTATCACCGTTTGTTATATTCTCATTGTTAATTATTGTATTATCCCTTGTTGTGAATTGTAGCATTCTTGGTCATTCATGCAGTCTTTATACATTCATATGTAGTTACCATTATTCCTATGATTATACTGTTTATTGACCGGTAGGTGCCTTGACTGTTCCTCGTCACTACTCCATCGGGGTTAGTCTTGATACTTACTGGGCACCGCCGTGGTGTGCTCATGCTACTCTTGTGCACATTTTTGTTGTGCAGATATAGGTACTCCCGTTCAATTCTGTCAGCCTTGGAAGGAGGCGTATCGGTAGAGACTTTAAGGTATATCTGCTACGTCCGCAGACCGAGGAGTCCCTTTCCAGCTTTTTTGTAATAATTATAGTTCTTCCAGTATTTTCTCCTTTGTATAGATATTCTTGATTCAGAGCCTCTTATGTATCCCTTAGCTTGTGATTTGTGAGTTTTCGGGTTTTGGGAGTTTGTTTGCTTCGAGAATTGTTGTGGTATGTACCGAGCGGCACCTTAAACCTTATTTATATTTACCAGTTCAGTTTTAATTATTGTTCTTCCGCAAATTTTGGTTTATCTTCCGCATTGTTAGGCTTACCTAGTAATAGGGACTAGGTGCCATCACGACATGTTCATGGAGGGTGAACTAGGGTCGTGACAAGTTGGTATTAGAGCTCTAGGTTCATAGGAGTCACAAATCACAAGCCGGTTAATTAGAGTCTCATGGATTGGTACGGAGATGTCTGTACTTATCTGCGAGAGGCTATGTAACCGTTAGGAAAATTTCACTTCATTTGATTTCCCTGTCGTGCGAGATTTTTTACATCCACAATCCTAAACCTCTATCTTGTACTCTCTCACAGATGGTGAGGACACGTACTACCCGAGGTGATCAGGCACTTGTGCCCCCTACTGCAGTCGTCGCAGGTCGGGGCCGGGGTAGAGTTCGAGGACACGCACGTGGTGCAGTGAGAGTGCCTGCGCTAGCTGCCGCTGACGCACCACCAGCAGATCCAACCGGAGTCCAGGCACCTGACACACCCACTACTACTACTACCCCAGCCATTCAGGAGACTTTGGCACAGTTCATGAGTATGTACACCACTTTGGCCAAGGCAGGATTGCTTCCCCTTGCTGCAGCCACATCCCAGGCCGGGGGAGGAGCACAGACTCCCGCCGCCCGCACTCCTGAGCAGCGAGTGCATGTTGAGCAGGTCCCATAGATTATTCCTGCGCCGCCTGCGGCACCAGTTCAGCCCGAGGGCATGGTAGCGGCTTTCGAGCAGGAGCAAATGAGACTAGAGAGGTTCAAGAAGTATGATCCTCCGGTGTTCAGTGGATTAGCATCATACGATGCCTTGGGGTTTCTTGATGAGTGTTACCGTATTCTCCGTACCATGGGTATCTCTGGATCGAGCGGGGTTTCTTTCACTACCTTTCAGCTTCGAGGAGCCGCCTATGATTGGTGGCGCACCTATGAGTTAGACAGTCCGGACGAGGCAGCTTCACTGACTTGGACTCAGTTTTCAGATATGTTTCTGAGAGAATTTGTTCCTCAGAGCCTCAGGGATGCATGGCGCACGGAGTTTGAGCAATTGCGCCAGGGTGTTATGACCGTCTCGGAGTATGCTGTCTGTTACACCAGTTTGGCTAGACATGCCTCAGCCTTGGTTTCTACTGTTCGCGAGAAGGTTCGCCGGTTCATTGAAGGGCTTATTCCTAGCATCAGGTCCAGCATGGCCCGTGAGTTAGAGATGGATATTTCATATCAGCAGGTGGTGAACATTGCTAGGAGGATAGAGAGTATGCATGATAGAGAGAGAGAGGGCAGGCATGGTCATGAGAGAGAGAACAGGCGAGATCAAGAGGGAGAGTTTGAGGAGGTGAGGAGTCCTCGTAGACCGAGGAGATATACAGGTCCTTATTTTGGAGGCACGGTGCGTCATGGTAGAGGTTTTGTGAGTCAGCCAGTTCAATTCGCTCTTCAGACTCAGTATGGTGACTCAGGTGTTCATGGGTCTCGGGGTACCCATACCGCACAGTTCCCACTGCCTCGTCAGCAGAGAGGGTGCTTTGAGTATGGAGATACTAGCCATATGGTGAAAGATTGTCCCAGACTGCAGACCAATGTGTCACGGCGAGGTATTCAGGTAGGTAGAGGGCGCCCAAGAGGGGGAGGCCCAACTCGTTGATGTGTTTCATATGGTAGGCTTAAGGCCGGTATGCTAGTTGAATGTCATTCAGGTACGGGCGAGTTTCCTTGTTTGTTGTTCCATTTATGGGAACTCTTCATGATTTGCACTCTGTCTATATGATTATCCTGTTGGGAGGTTCTATGAGTGATAGTCGTGTCTATCATCCATTTCTAGCTATTATCGAGAGTTATGAGGCTAGTAGTAAATTCATGTTGTCTATTTCGGTAGGTTTGATGTGATCACTGAGTATTCTTGGTTATGAGCTGTGATTTCTATGCTCCACCGGTGTGGGAGCCAACCTGTGTTGTAATTTGTAGACGGAATTGATCTAGTGAGAGTCTCTAGATGGGTTGATGTGTGCCCTACTTATGATTCAGTGTTGAGGGCGGGACCCTCGTGATTTCAGGTGATTTGATATGTTGAGACCGGGCTGTGTACTGCGGTGAGAGTTATATTAGTATAAGATCCTTGTGAGTCTTTTATATGCTTTCATTCTCTCTTGTTAGATGTCTTGTAGATTTGTGTTTTAGAAGAATTTATGCTAGTTAATTTGTTTGTTAGTTCCCTTATGTGTTTTCCTTTCCCATATTCATTCATTTTCGTTATATGCTTCTTGAGTTTTAGTTTGTGGGATGTGTACCCGTTGGTGTTGGCTGAGATTTGGTTAATTGGGTGTTTTGTCATGTGGTTTTCGTGGTTATTGTATCATCACCAGTGTTGTGGAGGTTTGAAAGGCGTTCCTATTGAATATGAGGCTTATGGCCGGTACAGATTTGATCTCAAGCAAGTATTGCTATCAAAAATGTTGTTGTGGGCCTATGTGCGGTGTGTCATGTTGTGTGTGTTGGCTTGAATTGAAGTAGCTGGTTGAGACTGATACCGGATATGGATGTAGGATCGGGTCTTTTGGAAAGGGATGGGAGGTGAGAATTCTTGCTTGAAGGCTTATTGGTATTGCTAGAAAGGCTAAAAATTTCAGTTGAGATGGTGTCGTCATGCTAAGTGGATTGGGGTGACGTGGGATCACCCGCGGGTGTATGCTGGAACTGTGCACTCAGTGACTTGAGGGTTTCAGGCGTGATCTCTATGCTCGTTTGAGGACGAACGAATGTTTAAGTGTGGGAGGATGTAACGACTTGACCGGTCGTTTTTTGGAATTTACGCCTTGTTTCCCCATTTACTGCTTCCCCTAAGTTCATTTCTGCTATTTTGGTTTGCCGGGATGTTCGGTGTTAGGATTCGGAGTGTTTTGGGACACTTAGTCCCTAGATGAGAGCTTAAGAGTTGAAAAATGGTTCGTGTTCGGAACAGTGTGAACACGACCTTGGAATGGGAATTCGGTGGTTCCGTTAGCTCCGTTAGAGGATTTCGGGATTGGGAGCAAGATGAGAGCTTAAGAGTTGAAAAATGGTCCGTATTCGGAATAGTGTGAAGACGACCTCGGAATGGGAATTTGGTGGTTCCGTTAGCTCCGTTAGAGGATTTTGGGGTTAGGAGCGTGTTCGGAATGTATTTTGGGGATTCGTAGCTCATTTAGGCTTGAAATGCCGAAGTTTGAATTTTTGAAGTTTCCGGTCCGTTAGTGAGTTTTTGATCCGAGGGTCGGATTGGAATTCTGGAAGTTGTTGTAGCTCCGTCATGTCATTTGGGATGTGTGTGCAAAATTTCAGGTCATTCGGGCGTGATTTGGTTAGGTTTTTTATCGAAAGCGAATTTTTGAAGATTTGGAAGTCCATAAGCTTGATTTTTGGTTAAATTTGTCATTTCGATGTTGTGTTATGTGATTTGGAACTTCGAGCGAGTCCGTGTTAAGTTATATGACTTGTGTGTGTGATTGTTTGAGGTCCCGGGGGCCTCGGGTGTGTTTCGGATGCTCAACGGGCAAAGTTTGGAATTAGAAGGAAAAAAATTGCAGCAGGGCTACTGATATTTTCACTTCTGCGGCTTGGGAACCGCAGAAGCGGAGCCGCAGAAGCGGCTTGTCAACCGCAGAAGCGATAGAGGATTGTTGGGCAAGAGCCGCAGGAGCGAAAGAATTTCCGCAGAAGCGAAAATTAGGGAGTTTAAGCAAACCGCAGAAGCGGTTGGAGTTCCGCAAAAGCGGGACCGCAGAAGCGGTCCCTGGACCGCAAAAGCGGAAATCGCTGGTGTGAAATAGGATAATCCGAGGGTTTATTTCAAAAGTTGAAAAATCAATTGGGAGCTCGGGAGAAGGCGATTTTGGGTAGATTTTGAAGAGAAGATCAGTGGGTAATGTTTCTTTGACCTCATTTAGTTGTTTTCTATCAATATCTAGTTAAATCCACCATTAGAATTCGAATTCAAGGTCAAAATTGGGGAAAATTGGATGAAACTTCTTAGACTTAATTATTGTGTTTTGAGTAGGCATTTGACCTCCGATTTGGGAGATTTTTATATGGTTAGACTCAGGGTAGTATGAGCGTTCTGAAAATGTGAAAAGTATTCGATTCCAAGACGTTGTCATGAGGGGCGTTTTGGTCATTTTACCTAATTTCGCGCTTTAGCTTTGAATTGAATAATAGAATCAGTTGCTTGAGATGTTAATTACAATGTGTGATTTAATTGAATAGATTTGGGCCATTTGGAGTCGAGAACTCNTATGCGAGGTGACGAGTGCGTGCTCGAATTTATTTGTTGAAAATTTGTCCCTTTTAGGCTCTTAGATCCTTGTAATCATCGAATATGGAGTTGTTCTTTATACGATCGAGGTTCCTGCTATTAGTTTCACTTCTACATGACTTACTTGGAATTTATTGCCCTTTTGGTTTATTCTTGTTGCCTAATTGACTTTTACTTGTTTAACTGAAGACATTTACTCTTATCTAGACACGTTATCTTTCCTAACTGCTTGTCTTAAATTGGAAATCATTATTTCTATTTCTCATGTAATTAATTGGCCCTAATTGAAAAGAAGTTAGATACCCCATTCTTAGTTGATATTTCCTTATTGAGATTTATGTGACTTATGTTAACTCCCTCGTTGTTGAATTACGTATTATAGAATCGTTGCTTCGTAGTATTTTCTCCCTTGCTGAGTTGTTCTTATTGCGCTTAGTATTTCCCCGTTGTGGTTATTCCTTGTGAGTTAGTTGTACCGTCTTTTGGTGAACGGAATTTCTTGAGTCGATTCTCTTGCTTTGTTCCTGTATATATATTGTCATTTATTGTGTTGTACTTGAGATTGTGATGCACGAGGTTTTTGCCGTGCGGTTGATATTGTGAGGCACGAGATTTCTGCCGAGCGGTTGTTGATATTGTGATGCATGAGGTTTCTGTCGTGTGGTGGTTGCTACTGTAATGCACGAGGTTTCTGCCGTGCGGTTGTTGTTGAAGGGTTGCACGAGTTCTTTGCCGTGCCATTGTTGTTATTGATGTTTTGCACATGCGGCGTAATAAGACGGGATATGTTATATGCTTATATATGGGTTGCGGATATGGCGGAATAAGGTGGGACATTGTATTGCATGTGTGGCGAAATAAGGCGGTGCCTATTATATTATTTATTGCACACGTGGAGGAATAAGAGGGCTATGTCAGGGATTGATTGTATAGAGTTGTGACGGCCTGTGGAGGCATTCCTATTTGTTTTATATTGTGGTTGTGGGTTGTTCACCTGTGTGAGCGTTACCTCTTGGGAGTCGTGAGGAAATATCGTACGTGCAGTCCATTCTCCCTTTTCATGTTCGCTAACTGGTAGCATTTTGTTAGAAACACTTGCACAAGCATACACGTAGCTGAACACTCCTATTAGAGGTGAATTCCTCCTGATTTTGCNGTTTGTTAGCTTCAAGAATTGTTGTGGTATGTGCCGAGCGGCACCTTAAACCTTGTTTATTTTTACCAGTTCAGTTTTAATTATTGTTCTTCCGCAAATTTTGGTTTATCTTCCGCATTGTTAGGCTTACCAAGTCATAGGGACTAGGTGCCATCACGACATGTTTATGGAGGGTGAACTTGGGTCGTGACATAAGGCTACCTCTCTGCCTTTCGAGACTAAGCATTGTCTCCATCTGCATTCCTTGCATTGCATAAGGCTACCTTTCTGCCTTTTGAGACTAAGCATTGTCTCCATCTGCATTCCTTGCATTGCATAAGGCTACCTTTCTGCTTTCCGAGACTAAGCATTGTCTCCATCTGCATTCCTTGCATTGCATAAGGCTACCTTTCT
>MU741799.1:73219-84116 GCA_026770625.1 Nicotiana glauca
GATTGATTGTATAGAGTTGTGACGGCCTGTGGAGGCATTCCTATTTGTTTTATATTGTGGTTGTGGGTTGTTCACCTGTGTGAGCGTTACCTCTTGGGAGTCGTGAGGAAATATCGTACGTGCAGTCCATTCTCCCTTTTCATGTTCGCTAACTGGTAGCATTTTGTTAGAAACACTTGCACAAGCATACACGTAGCTGAACACTCCTATTAGAGGTGAATTCCTCCTGATTTTGCTAAGGGTGGAGGTACGCCCTCGTTGATCTATTATATTTGCGAAAGTGACCCTAGTTGGCCAGTAGTTGTCAACATGACCATGAGATTTATGGGCACGGGATGCCAATTGTTAAATTTTTAGATGCTGAGTCTTTTACGAGTTGAGGTTGTCCGAGACTTGGTGAACTTGTGGAAAGAGTTGAATAAGACCTTTTGGGAACATCATTGCAGGATATGAGTTATTGGCTTGTTTCTCCCCCTGCTGTGTTGTGACCTTAGGATTTGGATTGTGATTCTGCCATCATTTCGTATCACCGTTTGTTATATTCTCATTGTTAATTGTTGTATTATCCCTTGTTGTGAATTGTAGCATTCTTGGTCATTCATGCAGTCTTTATACATTCATATGTAGTTACCATTATTCCTATGATTATACTGTTTATTGACCGGTAGGTGCCTTGACTGTTCCTCGTCACTACTCCATCGAGGTTAGTCCTTATACTTACTGGGCACCGCCGTGGTGTGCTCATGCTACTCTTCTACACATTTTTGTTGTGCAGATACAGGTACTCCCGTTCAGTTCTATCAGCCTTGGAAGGAGGCGTATCGGTAGAGACTTCAAGGTATATCTGCTACGTCCACAGACCGAGGAGTCCCTTTCCAGCTTTTTTGTAATAAGTATAGTTCTTCCAGTATTTTCTCCTTTGTATAGATATTCTTGAGTCAGAGCCTCTTATGTATCCCTTAGCTTGTGATTTGTAAGTTTCCGGGTTTTGGGAGTTTGTTAGCTTCAAGAATTGTTGTGGTATGTGCCGAGCGGCACCTTAAACCTTGTTTATTTTTACCAGTTCAGTTTTAATTATTGTTCTTCCGCAAATTTTGGTTTATCTTCCGCATTGTTAGGCTTACCAAGTCATAGGGACTAGGTGCCATCACGACATGTTTATGGAGGGTGAACTTGGGTCGTGACATAAGGCTACCTCTCTGCCTTTCGAGACTAAGCATTGTCTCCATCTGCATTCCTTGCATTGCATAAGGCTACCTTTCTTCCTTTCGAGACTAAGAACTGTCTCCATCTGCATTCCCTGTATTGCATAAGGCTACCTTTCTACCTTCCGAGAATAAGCATTGTCTCCATCTGCATTCCTTGTATTGCATAAGGCTACCTTTCTGCCTTCAAAGACTAAGCATTGTCTCCATCCGCATTCCTTGCATTGCATAAGGCTACCTTTCTACCTTCTGAGGTTAAGCTCTACCTCCATCTTGTATGGCTGAAATAACGCCACGTTATCTTTCTTGCATGGCTGAAATATCGCCACTTTTACTTACATCTTGCAATCGGCTGAGATATCGCCAATCTTTATTTAAATCTTTTGTCGGCTAAAACATCGCCATTTTTTATTTTTTACATCGGTTGAAACATCGCCATTTTTGTTTTTTTTTACATCGGCTGAAACATCGCCTGTTTTATTTAAATTTCCATCGGCTGAAATGTCGCAATTTTACGCTTTTGCATCGGCTGAAATACCGCCAAATCTTGCATCATATGGGCTGAAATATCGCCAAATTGTCCAAAGGCGTCATCATTCGGAGGCATCATTTTCATAGCTCGAGAACACCATGCCATGGCCCGAGGACCCCACTTTATATCATGCACATCATTATTCAAAGGCATCATGGTTCGGAGGTGCCATTATCATAGCCCGAGAACGTCATTTCATAGCCTGTGAATCCTTTAATTCTGCGCTTCATGGCCCAGGACATCATGGTCCGAGGACGTCATCCTAACCGTCCGAAGACAGCATTCATGGTCCAATGGGAATTTGCATCACGTTTAAGTTTATGCACGATATGTGCCTATATTGCTCACTTGCAGGCACACCGGCTAGCAACGACCGTCTCAGCAGGAGCGATCCCGCTCCATTTCTCCGCAACCTGTCCGATTCCAAACGCCTTTTCAAACTTAACCATCATGTCCGTCTTTTCGAATCTCCATCAACACATTCCGTCAATGGTTCCTGAACTACATATGGCCCAATTCCTGTAAAACCAGGGATATGTAGGCATCTCAGAAACCAGAGCGCGGTCAAAGTTCTTTTTCAATCAACGTTTTCGGTCAAAATTGGCCATCATATCTTTACCCGACAACTCTTTCATCCTTCCCGGGTAAAGAGGGGCAGTTGTTGATACCTAATTTTTCCCTATGTATTTTTTATACTCAAAATAATTTCAAAATAGCATATATAAGCATCCCAAAAGATTTTTGCATTTTTAAAGGATTTTTAAAACTAATTTATGGCCTATTTTTACACTATAAATCCCTATAATTATTCTTAAAGCTTTCCATTTTGGAGAATAGTTTATTTTATTCTCACATTTACATCAAAACATAATTTACATAATTTTTGTATAATTTTACAAGTCCATTTAGTATTTTTAAAACTAAATTGCATGAAATTACAATTATAGCCTATTTTACAATTAACCGCATTTTTTTAATTATAAAATCATTTCTGGTATTTTTAGATTAATATTTATATATTATTAATTAGTTTTGTGTTTTCAATTTATTTTTCAAATCATTTCAACTATTTTTATAAAATAAAAAGGGGGGAAATGGCTATTTAAATGCTAGCCAAAATTTATTGCAAACATAGCCCAGTTTGAACCCCAATTTTATCCCATTTCAGACCAACCCATATTCCAATTAACCCAACCCAATTTCAATTAAGACCCGACCCATACCCCATTCGGATGCCCGATCCATTTTTGATTTGATCTGAGCCTTTGATTAAAAAAAAGATCAATGGCCCAGATTATATTACCTAAATTAAATCTAACGACCCCCCCCCCCCCTTGACCCCTCATTTCTCATAGAGACCGGTCTCTCTCTTGGTCTCTTTGTCTCCTCCTTCTCTCTAGAACCTTCTAGTTCTTCTCCGATCATTTTCATCACCTCTCCGGCCATCTCCATCCTCACTTCTCTCGACCACCAGTCACCACGGAGCCTTGTCTCGTTGATCTTCTCTAAGTTTTGAGGCTCCAGAGATTTCCACCATGCGAGATGGTCACTGGAAGCCTTGCTTGGCTTATCTCTGGCTCCGTTCCGACGTGTTCGAGCCTCAAGAGCCTAGATATGGCCCAGACTTGTTCCAGGCCAGATCCTTGCCAAGCCTTCTCGTTTCTAGGGTTTTTGAGAAACCCTGAAAGTGTGTTCGAGGTTCTTTCTTCCCTTGTTTTCTTAGATCTGTGACAGATCTGTGTTGTACTAGATGTTTTAATGTTTTTCCCTAATTTTTTCTTTTAAAATCAGTCTGTTCAAATTAGGGTTTTCGAAATCTTAAACGGTTCTTCTTCTTCTTCTTTCTTTATGTGAATCTATTTGTTCATGCCATGTCTTGTGTGATTTTTCTTGTTCTTATGTTTCACCGTTAATATGCATTTTTCTCTATTTTCTATGACATGCTTTACATGCCTATCTTATGCATTTTCTTACTAAGTTTTGCTTGTCTTTACTGGACCTTCGTTTGAGTTCTAGACCTATTTCTTCTACTGTTTCCTAAGTGCCATGTCACCTCTGAAGTTGCTTAAGTTTTGAGCCTTCTTTTATACTTGTTCTTTATGATTCTTCACTCTACTGCCTCTTACTTGCTGCGTGTGTTTGCGTGTTTCCCCAGGGAACTCTTAAAGAGTTCCCTAAGCTTATTGTAAGGGCCTGGCTTCTCTTTTCTGTACCCTACTCTAATTTGAAACCCTAGACTAAACTGGAATCTTTCCTTTGTTTATAATTTGAAACCTCCTATGACCGTCTCTTCTGTTTGATACTAGCATGCTTATATACGAGGGTTTTCTTCTGAATTGATTCTGTTAGCTTGTGATTGATTTCAATCTCCTTTTATTAAGGCTTGATTGATTTTGTTACTGATTTTTTATAACTTAACCTCTTTCCTCCTTCTCCTGACTAAGTTCATTCGAAGACTTTTAAATTTCTGGCTGTTTGATTGATTTACTTTCCTTATTTCTCAAAATCGTGTACTATGGGATTCTTGCCTTAAATAGACTATATGTACTTACCCTTATTATGCTACTCTGAAAAGGTTTTCATTTTTTTTCCTTTCCTTAATTACTCATTCCCGTTTGAAATCAAATCCCTTTGACTAAGGGAGATCCTACTTGATTGACTGAAATTTTGTTTCCTTGGCCCTTTTGTTTACTCGTTTTTGCACTATAAAAAGGAGTTCTTTTTCTGCACCTTAAAAAAAAGAGAAAAAAGAGGCACACACACAGAGACTTCTGAATTAGGACACGTTTTCAAATACTTCTCACTTTCATCCTGCTCCCTTTCTCTTTACTGTTTCGAGCATTCTTGAGTTTCTCTTGAACTCACAATACTTGCGAAGGATTTGATCCTGTTGACTGCTGGCTATTTGTTTGTTTTTTTGTTGTTTGCTGTCCTAAACTTGCAACTGGTATGTCCCTCTAGTTAAATAACATACTCTAAATATGTGTTTATTTTCTTTCCTTCCGTCTTGCATTCTTCACTATGTCTGTTATGCCTCTTCCTTTATGTTTCTGCACTTTTAATCTATTATGCTTTCCTGCTGTCTCCATGTTCCTGTGAATGCTTTTCCTATGTGATTCCCTGTTCCTTTCATCCCCTCTTGTGTGTGAGTGCAGTTCTGAATCATGGTAGTATCCTATTATTACTACCCATGACTTAGAATCAGGTTCTCTTGAACCTCTACTCAAATCAATCGCCACTCCATTTCCCCTTTTATGTGCTGAGCCTTGACTCCAGTCTGGTGGTGTCCTAATCTCCATCCAGGCCCAAGTCTGACTTTTAAAGTCTGCTCCTAATTGTTTGGCCCAAGCAGAGGGTTAGGGGTGTGCCAGTCTATGCCATGGTTGGGTATGACCACCCTCTACTATGGTTCCCCTCTCTCACTTTGTACTTATTCCTAGTTCTAAGTTCTGCCCCCCCCCCCCCCCCCCNATTTGCTATGGCTCCCTAATCCCTCTCTCACTTTGCATTTATTCCTAGTTCTAAGTTCTGCCCCCCCCCCCCGGTAAGCCATGCTTTGGGACCTTGGAGTTCCCTCTGAACTTGGATGTTTTAGGGATGGCTACTCCGTATTGCACTATTCTGTTCTAATTATTATTCAGAGTGTAAGCACTGCCTGGAGCCCTTGAGACTCCTTGGAACTCTAAAACACTTTGGACAAGAGAAGGCTTTGGAAATCTGGAATCCGGAATTGGTGAAACACATGTTATTGGGTATTGAGATTGAATTAGGCTTCTCGGATCTAGCTGTAGGCTGTGATGTATTTTATTATCTCCTTTCTGTCTTCTGATTCTGTAATAATCTTGTAAAAAGAACTCGGGGAGTATTAGTAACGGGTGTGGGAGGGGTTTACTTTATTGCATGTAATTAAGGGTAGATCTCATGCCTATAGGATTAATATCGTAATTCAATCACTTAGATATCATGCCTATAGGATTAATGTCTTAATTCAATCACTTAGATGCCATGCCTATAGGATTAATATCGTAATTCAATCACTTAGATACCATGCCTATAGGATTAATGTCGTAATTCAATCACTTAGATACCATGCCTATAGGATTAATATTGTAATTATCTAGAAAATCTGTCTATAGGGTTTAATGCTTTATCATCTTGCAAATCATTAGAAACCCTGCCCATAGGACTTAATATCATGTAAGAAATTGCATATAGGAACCATGTCTATAGGAAATGCATACGCGTTAGGCAAAACTATAGGATAACCAAACCCGCCGTCCATTTACCCACTCTATAATAAGTTCTAAAATCCAGAACAAATCCGTCGCGCTTAATATGTTTAAGTAATAATAACTGGGTAACTGGTTTTAATATTTCAGTGTCACTTTTTCAAATATAAAGCTCTTATGAGCCTGCAATGCTTTTAAAATTTCTGCCATTCTTTTAAATTTTCCTCTCATCTCTTGAAGCTGTCTTTCGAAAAAGTCCTTTAATTCACTCTTTCTTTAAAGGTGTTTTGCATTTTTACAACTCTCCTGTATTTTTTACTCAAACAAATCTACAGATTCCAAAGTCATTTCTGAACTTCTGCCATTTTCAACTCCTGTTAAAATTCTTATGCATTAGGCTCTTGTCTGAAACCAGCGCTTTCTAAATAACTCGTTTAAAATACTACAAGTTCTGATAATTGGATCCGAGTTGTCTAATGCAGACTTTTTATCTAGTTCTATGTGTTAAACTGGTCCGTCCGCCGCTTAAGTTTTAATTTTAAGACCAAACCAGTATGTGCAAGGCATGCTAAACTAAGTGTTATCTGATTTACGGGGTTTTATGTGAGCCTTGCATGTTTGTTTGTCAATCCCCTTATTTGCTATTTGTTTTGTTTGTCGCTACTAGAATTTTGTCCTTTTAAACCCCGTATATGCCTCTACCCCTTTACTTCCCTTTAGAATTAGAAGTCCTAATACCCCGGGACTGGTAGGTTGGGACGGGTACTAGCATGCAATAAGCAAACGAGACTAATCGTGTTTAAATACCTTAACGGGGTGGGGAAGGTAGACATGGAGATGATGATAACACGATAAAACTATGCGTACAATTGGGTACCAGTGTTGTGCGAATGATCCATGTAATGTATAAACCTAGGACCCCTTTCTTTTCCTTTTATTTGCAATGTCTTCTTTAATTCTGTTCCTCAAATTAATTACTTTTTTTTCTAAAAAAACTGTCTCTTTCTGTCTTCTTTACCGTTTTCAAAACTTGAAAATTTATTCGTGATTCTTATGTGCAAAGCTTTACTTGTTTCTCTCACTTCTTTTAAAGTCACAATTAAGCATGGCCGGGAACCACACTAGTGGATCTTGAGGGGTGCCTAACACCTTTCCCTCGAGATAATCTCAAGCCCTTACCCAAACTCTGGTTTTCTTTCAAATCCTCCTCCTTTCTTTAAAAGTGTACTAATGCACTATAATCATTAGGTGGCGACTCTTCAAATTCCATAACCCAATTCCTCAAAAGGGAATAAGAGTTGTTTTGTCCATAATGTCGTAAACCCGATTTCGCTTTCTTTAGGGGGGCGAAAAAGGGGGCGTCGACATACCCAACCGAGGTTAGGCTTGGCACTTACTGAGTACCGTTGTGGTGTACTCATTCCCTTCCTGTGCATGTTTTTCATGTGCAGATTATCCAGGTACCTCTACTTAGGCGCACTATCCTCGAGGCGAGGAGATACACGGAGACTTCGAGGTATATATGCCACGTCCGTAGACCAGGAGTCACTATTCTGTTCCAGCTTTAGCATTCAGTTTATTTCTTTTCTCTCAGTTGTTTAGATGTTCTGGAGTTAGAGCAGCGTACTATGTTTCTGTTAGCCTGTGGTTCCCGTGAGTTTTCGGGTTTTGGGTTGAGATTTTGACTTCCGCACTTATTATGAGTTGTATATGCCGAGTGGCAGTTATATACATATTTCTTTCAGTTATTCTATCTTAATTAGCTATTTTCGCAAATTATGTTAAATTATTACGCACTGTTAGGCTTACCTAGTTATAGGAACTAGGTGACATCACGACATGTTCATGGAGGATGAACGGGGGTCGTGACAGTAGCACTTAGTTTCTTCATAAGAAGGGGCCTGTGATCTGAACCTGTCCTAGCCAGATGCCTAACAGAGGTACTTTGAAATAGTTGATCCCAGAGATCATTTACAAAAATTTGGTCAAGCCTCTTTCAAATTCTCTTCCCAGGTCTTCTGTTGACAAGTGTAATTAGAACCATTGTAACCCATGTCAATGAGAACACAGTTGTTAATACAAGTTTGAAACTCCAGACTTCAGTGCATCCTGTGAGGATGACCCCCCAATTTTTCATTTGGATCCATGATAATGTTGAAGTCCCCTCCCACACACCAAGGGGCATCAATAACCATACTATCTAGCTCGAGAGAGTGCCATAAGTCCCTTCTTTCTATGGATTTGCATTTAGCATATATATATATATATATCTGTGTGTGTGTGTGTGTGTGTGTGTGTGTGTGTCCTTCTTATCAAAAACATTTTGAAAGTGGATTGTAATATGTTGGTCACTAATGGCAGTGACTGTAGTAGTGTTGTAGGAGTTCCAGAAACATAAGATTTGGCCAATATTATTGCTACAACAGAGACAAAAGGTTCAAAGATAGCAACATACTGAGAATTGTTGATGTTAATAAGACTTTTTAGCCTGTGAATGACTTAGTTGGATCTAACCCCCCTAATATTCCAAAAAATAGCACTAACCATTAAGATCATTTAGGGGGTTGTCTTCCTTTTGATTCCTCCTTATAAACGGTTGGGTTATGTTCATGTTTCTCTACACTTTTCAGAGTTATTTTCTTGTAAATTCACAGTTGTGGGTCGATTTCTAAGACCCCGTCCCCAAATTGATAGAATTAGGTCAAGATTCAAGGAGATTGTTCCTCTTAAGGGATCAGCGAGAATTGGGGTTTTTGATAACCATAATATTTTTATTGACTTATTTAATGAGGAGGATTGGAAAACAGTATAGTTTAGGAGGGTCAATAAAATTGATGGTATGTAAATGTGGCTTCAAAAATGGTCGCCGGATTTTAAACCAGAAAAAGATTCACTTGTCGCTCCAGCTTGGGTTCTATTGCCAGGATTACCATTTCGTATGCATGATTGGCATTATGTCAAACTACTCCTAAGTTCTGCCGGAACCCCTCTTGCTCTGGATGTTGCCACCATGGGAAGAACTAGACCAAGTATGGCGAAAATTAGAGTTGAAGTGGACCTTTTAAAGTCACTTCCTCAAAGTGTATTTGTTGGTCAAGAATATGAAGACTCCCCTCTCAAATGCTAGACTCAGAAACTGGAATATGAAGGAGTCCCAAAGTATTGCAAGAACTGTATGAAAATTGGTCACTATATGATCAATTGCAGAGTATTGGAGAAAAAGAAAACAGAAAATTTATAAGAAGAAGAGAAAGAAAAACAGAATCAAGGTTTTGAGAATTCTCAAACAATTAGAGAACGGGAAGGGAGCAAGGTGAAAGTAGCAATGGAGAATCTCCAAAGCTGCCAAATCTGGAAATCAGCCAAAAACAACAACATGAAGAACAGCAACAGGAAGAAATCTGCCGTAACATCAGTAAGGAAAAAAAATACTAAGAAGAAGAAGCCTAAAAAGTTTCCGGAATACTAGATTTGTAAGGAGTTTTCCTTGATAGCAGTTGCATCTGACAGAATGTTGGTGTTACGTCCTCCATAAAATCATATTGATAGCTAGTTCTTGGGATAATAACCATCAAAATCAATACAATTAGTACCCAGTAGCTCTCCATATTAACTTGTTAGCAATATTATTAATGTACGCACTCAATGTATGCAAGGATGAGATGACATATAAGAATTCGCCTCTTCTTATAGGAATTTGAACATAATACAAACAAGTGATTCACAATATAATGGAGAAAGCTTTGCAGAGGTTAATTAGTTAAAGTTATTGTTGACACATAAATCTTGGATGAAGGAGATCAATTATTCTTTATAATTCTTTCACACAATATTTATTTATTAATGTCTAATCAATATTATGATTAAGTGTCTTAACTACTCTATATCTGTATTCATTATGGCTTGGCTTAGCTAATAGCAAACATGTTTTTAATAGGATGCCCATTAATGAGTTTCATATACTAAATCCAACTATCCAAGCATTGATGAGTTATTCTCCACAAATCAAACGTAAAATCAATCTCTGAAAATCAAATGCTAGATGTCGCCTAAGATTTATCATATTCTTTTTGTATAAATATTTAATCTTATATATTATTGTTCAAATGTATATATGGAGTTTTTTATGTTTTGACACTCAAGAAAATAAAATAAGAAAAGAATTATTTTTTAGTGTTCACAAACATAAAGGTATACTGAAAATCTTATATTGTTAGGAAAACTGTAAGTTAATATTCATTTCGTAACCAGTTTAATCACAATAATGTTTCTTTAATCAGGACATAGAAAATCTACCTATAGGGTTTAATGCTTTATCATCTTGCAAATCATTAGAAACCCTGTCTATAGGATTTAATATTCATGTAAGAAGTTGCATATAGAAACCATGTCTATAGGAAATGCATATGCGTTAGGCAAAACTATAGGATAACCAAACCTGCCATCCATTTATCCACTCTGTAATAAGTTCTAAAATCCAGAACAAGATTGTCTCGCTTAATCTGTTTAAGTAATAATAACTGGGTAACTGGTTTTAACGTTTCAGTGTCACGTTTTCAATATAAGACTCTTATGAGCCTGCAATGCTTTTAAAATTTCTGCAAATCTGTCCGAAGCAATTCTTGTAAATTTTCTAATCATCTCTTGAATCTATCTTTCAAAACAGTCTTTTAACTCACTCTTTCTTTTAAGGTATTTTCACTTTCAAAACTCCTCTTCACAAGTCTACTATATTTTCACTCAAACAAATATGCTGATTTCAAAGTCATTTCAGAACTTCTGCAACTTTCAACTTTCTGTTTTAACTCTTCTGCATTAGGCTCTTGTTTGAAATCAATGTTTTCTGAATAACTTATTTAAAATACTTCAATCTCTGATAATTGGATCCGAGTTGCCTAATGCAGACTTTTTATCTGATTCTATGTGTTAAA
>MU741799.1:136310-162451 GCA_026770625.1 Nicotiana glauca
AGCTGTCCCTCTTTACCCGGGAAGGATGAAAGAGTTGTCGGGTAAAGACAAGATGGCCAATTTTGACCGAAAACGGCGATTGAAAAGGAACTTTGACCGCGCTCTGGCTTCTGAGCTGCCTACATATCCTTGGTTTTATAGGAATCACGCCACTTGTAGTTCGGGAACCATTGACGGAACATGCCGATGGAGATTCGAAAGGACGGACGCGAGGTTTTGGAGAGACAAGAGGTACCTGGGCAACCAATCGGCTTTGAGAATCGGAGCGGGATCGCTCCTGCTGAGACGGTCGTTGCTAGCCGGTGTACCTGCAAGTGAGCAATATAGGCGCATATCGTGTATAAACTTAAACGTGATGCAAGTTCCCGTTGGACCATGAATGCTGTCCTTAGACGGTTAGGATGACGTCCTCGGACCATGATGTCCTGGGTCATGAAGCGCAAAATTAAAGGATTCGCAGGCTATGAGATGACGTTCTCGGGCTATGATAACCATGATGCCTTTGAATAATGATGTGCAAGATATAAAGTGGGGTCCTCGGGCCATGGCATGGTGTTCTCGGGCTATGAAGATGATGCCTCTGAACGATGACGCCTATGGACAATTTGGCGATATTTCAGCCCATGTGATGCAAGTTTTGGCGGTATTTCAGCCGATGCAAAAGCGTAAATGGCGATATTTCAGCCGACGGAAATTTAAATATCACAGGCGATGTTTCAGCCGATGTGAAAATAAAAATGGCGCTGTTTCAGCCAACAGAAGATTTAAATAAAGTTTGGCGATATTTTAGTCGATTGCCTGATGTAAGTAAAAGTGGCGATATTTTAGCCATGCAAGAAATATAATGTGGCATTATTTCAGCCATGCAAGATGGAGGTAGAGCTTAACCTCGGAAGGCAGAAAGGTAGCCTTATGCAATGCAAGAATGCAGGTGGAGACAACGCTTAGTCTCGGAAGGCAGAAAGGTAGCCTTATGCAATGAAGGAAATGCAGATGGAGACAACGCTTAGTCTCGGAAGGCAGAAAGGTAGCCTTATACAATGCAAGGAAATGCAGATGGAGACAACGCTTAGTCTCGAAAGGAAGAAAGGTAGCCTTATGCAATACAGGAATGCAGATAGAGACAACGCTTAGTCTCGAAAGGTAGAAAGGTAGCCTTATGCAATGCAGGAATGTAGATGGAGACAACGCTTAGTCTGGGAAGGCAGAAAGGTAGCCTTATGCAATGCAAGGAATGCAGATGGAGACAACGCTTAGTCTCGAAAGGAAGAAAGGTAGCCTTATGCAATGCAAGGAATGCAGATGGAGACAATGCTTAGTCTTGGAAGGCAGAAAGGTAGCCTTATGCAATGCAGGAATGCATATGGAGACAACGCTTAGTCTCGGAAGGCATAAAGGTAGCCTTATGCAATAAAGGAAATGCAGATGGTAATAAAAGATTCTTAGCTGATTGCTGGTAACTGATTGTAATATTGCATTTGCTGGGGAATATTGCGTGCGGATAGCAAATGCGAACAGGCGCGGCGGTCCAATGTGATTGCGTAATATGTTTGTGACTCGGGCACCTGCATCCAAAGAAAATCATGAGTTTGCAAAAGGGAAAGGTTAGTTCGTTTTCCCGTGGCTTCCGGCGTTGCGTGCATCATTGGGGTAGCGTTGCTAAACAGCAGCTGTCATAATTATGCATGATTTAACAAATATAACGTAAGTAGAAAATAGTTTTGTTTGAATGAACCAACGACTGCAACGTGGTTCAAAACATCGCAACCTCTCTTGCTTCAGAATTTTGAGGGTCCTCCTCAAAATTCTGCCCCTGTTTACTGGGCTGGCACTTCTGACGGCTGCACTGAACAAATGCAAAAATCAACTTCGGAATTTTGAGGGTCCTCCTCAAAATTCTGCCCCAGTCCACTGAGGTGACATCCTTGGCGATGAGTGGCTGAAGGCTAACTTCGGAATTTTGAGGGTCCTCCTCAAAATTCTGCCCCAATTCCAATAATAGGGGGGAAATGAAGATTTCTATTAAATCATGACCGAACCCATAGGGCTGCCTACGTATCCCCTCTTAAACGGGAATCAGGCCAGGCGTAGTTCAAATTAAATCATAAAGAAATCATAAATGGTTACACATAGTATCGTTTCACTGCATTTGAGTTGATTGGCTTCGGCCAGACTTCTCCGTCCATTTCTGCAAGAATAAGGGCTCCTCCAGTTAGAACCCGGTGAACCATGTACGGACCTTGCCGGTTGGGAGAGAATTTCCCCTTGGCTTCATCTTGATGCGGGAATATCTTCTTCAACACCAGCTGCCCTGGTGTGAATTTCCTTGGCTTAACTCTCTTATTGAAGGCTCTGGATATTCTATTCTGATACAACTAACCGTGGCATACTGCATTCATTCTTTTCCCATCTATAAGGGCTAACTGCTCGTAGCGACCTTTTATCCATTCTGCGTCATCCAACTCTGCTTCTTGTATGATCCTCAAGGAGGGAATTTCCACCTCGGCGGGGATGACCGCTTCTGTACCATAAACCAGCATGTAGGGAGTTGCTCCGGTCGATATGCGGACCATGGTGAGGTATCCCATCAAAGCAAATGCTAACTTCTCATGCCATTATTTGTGGCTTTCGACCATCTTCCTTAATATCTTCTTGATATTCTTGTTGGCTGCCTCCACAGCTCCATTCATCTGAGGCCTGTAGGCTGTGGAGTTCTTGTGTTTGATCTTGAGTGCCTCGCATATTGCTTTCATTAGGTCGTTGTTGAGATTGGAACCATTATCAGTGATGATTGATTCTGGAATCCCGAATCGGCAAACAATACGATCACGGACAAAATCTGCCACAACTTTCTTAGTCACTGCCTTGTACGACACTGCTTCAACCCATTTAGTAAAGTAATCAATTGCCACCAGGATAAATCTGTGCCCGTTTGATGCGGCGGGCTCGATAGGTCCGATGACATCCATCCCCCAGGCGGCAAATGGCCATGGTGAGCTTGTTGCAGTAAGCTCATTTGGAGGCACCTTTATCATGTCTGCATGTATCTGATAGCGATGGCATTTGCGAACATATTGGATACAGTCTGTTTCTATAGTCATCCAAAAATACCCTACTCATAGTATCTTCTTTGCTAAGATAAAACCATTCATGTGTGGTCCGCACGTCCCCGCGTGCACTTCTTCCAATAATCTGGATGCTTCTTTTGCTTCGACACACCTTAGCAAGCCCAAATTGGGAGTCCTCCTATACAGGATTCCTCCGCTGTGAAACGTGTCTCAGCCTCAGGTGAGACAAATTTGTTGTTGTCATAGGGATGGGCAATGGCTGCCCTTTGGCGGCTTGAGGATGGACATGTGGCCTGGCGCTTTCTCGGTGCCATAATACCTGCAAAACGTGAATACATTAGCTCAGCCCAACAAAAATAGTGTGACTTAATGCGGTTACTCAGACTTTACACGCAAAATTGGTCACAACTATATAATCATGTTCATTGAGACCTTTCCACAAACACCTTGTGGGCATTAGGTTCTCATACCTCTTTTCTAAATGTCTTTCACTAGGCTTTCCCACAAAAGCTCATTCATAAACCAAATTGATTCCTACTCACCCCACACTTACAACAAACTAACCCCATAACATATTTCACAAAGATTGAACATCACAACACAAAATACAACTACACAAACTAATTGCATAAGATATAACACACAACCAAAAAAATCTGAAAATATAAAGAGAAAAATAGAAGAAGAAAAGAAAGAAAAAGTAAAATTAGGGCTCTTACCATGTGAAGGAGAAGGTGGGAGGTGTTAGGGATTTGGTGTAGACAGACGTGAGAGGGGTACTTGGTACAGGGGTGTGTTTTTTGGGGAGGCGTTGGGGGTGTTTGGGAGAAGGGAAGGGAATTTGGTGGCGTTTGGGTTGTGAAAGGGGAAGTGAGGGTTTTGTGTTTGGTTGGGAATGAAGGGGGTTAAGGTAATTTGGTAGTGAGCAAATAAAATAAAAAAATTAAACAAAGACAAAGAAAGAAAAATTAAATCTAATAACAAAAACCGAAATTTGGATAGGGGGGTCGCAAAGTCGTGCAGTACTTCGCACGGTCCAGGCAGAGTACGTTCCCAAAGCGCGCGAACTTTTGACTTCGCGCGCATCTTCGCGTGCCCCTTTTTTGTTCCAGGCAGAATGTTTTGCCCAGGTGCTCGAACTTGTGGCGATTATTTTTTTTTTTTTTGCTCCTGGTTGATGGTCCTTTCGCCCGCCCTTCGTTGCCTACACTTGTTAGCAAGTTAAAACTCAAAATCAAACACTACTACTATCGTTGGGTTACCTCCCAACCAGTGCCTTATTTAACGTCGTGGCACGACACAAAGTATTGCTTACTCATCTGCTAGTACAACCTTGGTATTTTCACGATTAATCATTCCTCCCCAATAATGCTTGACTCTATGACCATTCACCAAAAATTTTCTTTCGCAATTTAAAGCTCGCAGCTCGATTGCACCATAAGGAGTAACTCTCACCACCTCAAACGGACCTGACCATCTCGACTTTAGCTTCCCAGGGAATAGCTTGAGTCTAGAATTGAATAGCAATACCTGTTGGCCTGGCTCAAAGTGATGTGGCTTGATATGCTTGTCATGCCATCTTTTTGTCATTTCTTTATAAAGTTTAGCATTTTTATAAGAGTGCAACCTGAACTCGTCTAATTCATTCAACTGCATAAGTCTTGTCTCACCTGAGGCTTCAAGGTCCATGTTTAGCTTCTTAATGGCCCAGTATGCCTTGTGTTCCAGCTCAATGGGCAAGTGACATGCCTTCCCATACACCAGCTTGTAAGGGGATGCTCCAATTGGCGTTTTATAGGCAGTTCTATATGCCCATAGAGCATCATCCAACTTTGCAGCCCAATCTTTCCTATTCACACTCACCGTCTTCTCCAATATTTGCTTGATTTCTCTGTTTGACACCTCGGCTTGCCCACTTCTTTGCGGGTGGTATGATGTTGCAACTCTGTGGTGAACTCCATATTTAGCTAGAAGGTTATTCAACAATCGATTACAAAAATGAGTCCTTCATCACTTATTAAGGCACGTGGAGTCCCAAATCTTGAGAATATGTTCTTTTTCACAAACGCAGCTACCACCATGGAATCATTCGTCGGCAAAGCAATTGCCTCCACCCATTTTAACACATAGTCAACATCTAGCAAAATGTACTTGTTTCCTCTGGATGGTGTAAATGGCCCCATAAAATCTATTCCCCGCACATCAAAAAGCTCAACTTCTAGAATGTTATTCAGGGGCATCTCATGTTTCCTTGTGATTGTTCCCGTTCTCTGACATTGGTCGCACTTCTTAACAAATAAATGGGCATCTTTGAATAAAGTCATCCAAAAGAGACCGGATTGTCGCACCTTTAAAGCTGTTCTATCTCCTCCATGATAGCCCCCATAAGGTGATGTGTGGCAATCATACAACACTAATTCTACCTCTTTTTCAGGAATGCATCTCCTCATCAACTGATCAGCATATTGCTTGAACAAATAGGGCTCATCCTAGTAGTAGAAGTTCACATCATGTAAAAACCTATTTCTAGCTTCAGATTGTATTTCGGGAGGAAGTACCTCACTCACAAGATAATTTACATTGTCTGTGTACCATGGGGGAGGGTCTTGGGCTATAGCAAAAAGTTGCTCATCAGGAAATACTTCTCTAACCTGGCCACCTTCCTCCACTTGGTCGTGGTTTTCCAACCTTGATAGATGGTCAGCTACCTGGTTCTCTGTCCCCTTTCGATCCCATATTTCTACATCAAATTCCTGCAGCAGTAAAACCCAGCACATCAACCTAGCCTTACACTCTTTTTTGGCAAATAAATACCTGATAGCTGCATGATCGGTGTGGACTATGACTTTTGTTCCCACCAAGTATGCCCGAAATTTCTCAAAGGCCCACACAACAGCTAACAACTCCTTCTCAGTGGTGGTGTAATTCAGCTGGGCATCGCCAAGAGGCTTACTCACATAGTAGATGGAATAAAACACCTTGTCCTTCCTCTGGCCTAACACTACCCCGATCGGATGATCACTCGCATCACACATAAGTTCAAAAGGTAAAGACCAATCCAGTGCCACAATAATGGGAGCAGTCACTAACTTCTTTTTAAGTTCTTCAAATGAGTTAAGGCAAGCATCATCAAAGTTGAATGTCACATCTTTTTCAAGCAGCCTGCACAAAGGTGTAGCAATTTTTGAAAAATCTTTAATAAAGCGCCGATAAAATCCAGCATGTCCCAAGAAACTCCGGACACCCTTCACTGAAATAGGTGGAGGTAATTTTTCAACCGCCTCCACCTTTGCTTTATCAACTTCAATGCCGCCCCCAGATACTATGTGACCCAAAACGATGCCTTCTTGTACCATAAAGTGGCACTTTTCCCAATTCAGTACCAGATTTGTTTCTTCACAGCGGGCTAGCACCTTGTTTAGATTACTCAAGAAGTCATCATAAGAAGATCCAAAAACTGAAAAGTCATCCATAAACACCTCCACTAATTTTTCCACCATGTCGGTGAAAATAGCCATCACATACCTCTGGAAAGTGGCTGGTGCATCACAAAGGCCAAACGGCATTCGCTTGAAGGCGAAAGTGCCGTAAGGACAAGTAAAAGTAGTCTTCTCCTGATCCTCTGGACATATGACAATCTGATTGTATCCTGAATAACCATCAAGGAAACAGTAATATTCATGCCCAGCCAACCTGTCTAGCATTTGATCGATGAATGGGAGTGGGAAGTGATCCTTGCGAGTTGCCTTATTGAGCCTTCTATAATCAATGCAGACTCTCCATCCCGCAACAGCACGAGTGGGGATTAGCTCATTCTTATCGTTCTCAACTATTGAATCGGGCTTACCCAATTGCTATCAGAAATGGGAAAAATGATACCTGTATCGAGCAACTTGATTACTTCCTCACTACCTCCTTCGTGGTAGGATTCAATCTCCTTTGATGCTCTATACTGGGGCGGTGTCCGTCCTCTAAAAAGATTTTATGCATGCAAAACGAGGGACTAATACCATTGATGTCAGCTATAGTCCACCCAATGGCCTTTTTATGCTCGCGGAGGACTCTGGGCAATTTTTCTTCTTGAGTGCTGGTCAATATGGATGAAATAATTACGGGCAGTGTCTCAGAGTTTCCCAAATAAGCATAGCACAGATGCGCTGGAAGTGGCTTGAGTTCTAGCTTCGGAGCTTCTTCAATGGATGGCATGGGAGAGCTCAGAGCAACAGGTCTGTCAAACTCTTAAAATTTTCTGAACCCATGTACAAAATTGCAGGACATATCTAGCATTTGCTCGATTTCTCCTATTCTGTCATCTTCATGGCTTTCTGCATCCCCAATCGATACTCGTTCAACAGGATCTGTGGGGCTCATATAGGGTACTAACGAAGTAGCATCGCTCTCCACCACTGAGATCATGGACAACTCCTCATAATGGGCTGGTAACCTCAGTGCTCTATAAACATTGAATACCTCCACTTGGTCACCTACTCTCATTGTCATTTTTCCTTCGCAAACATCAATAATGGCTCGGCCCGTGGCTAAGAATGGATGCCCCAAAATAAATGGGACTTCCTGATCAGGCTCGTAATCCAGAATGATGAAATTAGTGGGAAATATGAAAGAGACCACTTGAACTAGCACATCTTCAATCACTCCCTCACGATGAGCAAGGGAGCGATCAGCTAATTGTAAGATAACTGTCGTTGGGTGCGGTTCACCCAACCCTAACTGTCTGAACACAGATAGCGGCATCAAATTGATGCTCGCTCCAAGATCACATAAAGCTCGCCCAACAGTGTGTTTACCAATGGAGATGTGGATATTGAAACTACCTGGGTCTTTCAATTTCTAAGGTAGCTTGCCTTGAATTCTGGAACTGCACTCCTCAGTGAGTGCCACAGTCTCGAATTCGGTCAGCCTCCTTTTATTTGCCATAATGTCTTTAACGTACTTTGCATATTTGGGTACCTCTTGTAAGATGTCAACCAATGGAATATTAATTTGTACTTGCTTCAAGATATCAAGAAACTTTTTATAAGCGGCATTGTCTTTTAACTTCTGCAATCTTTTAGGGAATGGAGGTGGTGTCCTTGCAATCAATTGTGGGGGCTGCTCAGCCACCGCCTCTCCAGTTGGTTTCTCTGGCTCCAAGGCTTTCTCTGATGTTGATTCTATAGTGGATGGCCTCTCATTAAAAGTCACATGTTTCCTCTTTTTAGGAAGAACTTCCTCAAGTTGTCTCCCATTCCTTAACGACACGGCATTAATGCCTGCCTTAGGATTTGCTTCAGTGTCGCTTGGAAGAGCTCCAGCTGGTCTCGTGTTTTAAGCACTAGCTAGCTGTCCCATTTGACGCTCCAAATTTCTCACTGTTGTGACAAGGGATTGTTGTTCAGCCATCATTTTTTTAAACATGTCTTCAAGGTAGCTTGTGGAACTCGCTTGTTGCTCACCTTGCGGTGGTCTATACTGTTGTTGAGGTGCTTGAGGCCTGTATTGATTCTGAGTACCCAGGTTTCCACCCTAAGAGAAGTTTGGGTGGTTCCTCCAGTTAGGATTGTACGTGTTCCCATATTGATTTGCTTGGCCCCTATTTGAATTTCCCACGAAGCAGACAGACTCTGGGTTTGCTAGACATATGTCGCTCGTGTGTCCCTCTCCACATATTTCACAAAAAACTTGAACCTGTTGTACCTGCTGCTTGTTGATATTCACGTTCATCTAGTTGACTTGATTGGTCAGTGTAGCAATCTGCGCAAATAATGCTGAGACGGCATCTAACTCGAGAATCCCTATAGACTTTTACACAGTGTGTCTGCCCATCTCTCCTTGCCAATCCGGATTTCTCTTGGAGAATTTGTTCAATAATGCATATATCTTTTCAAAGCTTTTCTCCAACACTTGACCCCCAGCTGCAGCATCTACCACGATCTTTGTTTCAGAATGTAATCCTTCTATGAAAGTGTGAGCTAACACTTCATTTGTTTGATTGTGATGAGGACAGTCTCTGAGTAGCCCTTGAACCTTTCCCAAGCCGAGTATAAAGACTCTCCTACTTTCTGTTTGAAGGCAACTATCTCACTTCTGATCTTTGCAGTTTTTCCTGAAGGAAAGAACCTTGCCGGGAATTTTCTTTCCAAATCATTCCATGATGTAATGGAATTTGCTGGTTCTGCCTTTAGCTATCGCTTAGATTCACCCAACATAGAAAATGGAAAGAGTGTGAGCCTCACATAATCTGGAGTAACCCCGTTAGTGATATAAGTATCACTAATCTCCAAGAAGTTTAGAATGTGCTGTTGTGGATCCTTGTGTGGAAAACCCATAAATTGCCCGTTTGCATGAAGCAACTGAATCATGCTCTATTTCAGCTCAAAGTGCCCAATGATTCTGGGCTTCACTATACTGGAGGTGACATTAGCAATGCTGGGCATCGTCACCTCCTGAACAGCCATGGGTTGCCTCTCTGCCATGTCCCTTGCTTCTCTCAACCTCCTGTGGAATCTTCTCTCAGGTTCCGGATCAAAGCCTTGAAGTCGATCCTGGCTTCTGACACTACGCATTCAATCAAATTTCCTGAGATCCGCACAACCATCAAGTAACGTTAGGCTCAACTAAATAAACAATTAAAGCAACAACTAGCAAGTAGCTAATATTAATTCCCCGGCAACGACGCCAAAAACTTGTCGCTCCAAAACACACACGCAAGTATACGTGGTCGTACAAGTAATAAAATGATAAGTCGAGTGTCGAACCCACAGAGACTTATATCGACTACTCACTAACACGCCTATATTGTTATTCCTTCAAGCTATATTCGAGTTCACGAGTTTAATTATACTAATTATAATTCTAAGTAACAACTAAATTATCAAGTAACGAGTTTATTTTTGTGTATTCAATAGAGATAAATATTCCAGGGTTGTGATCGATTCACCAATCATATTGTGTTCTAATTGACTCTTCCCTTCATATAATTCACTCATGGTTGCTAATTAATCGATAAATGCTCTCATAGCCTTCTCCCGAAGTACTACTCGCCTATTCTCAATAGATTAACGCATATATTCCTATGAAATCAATCTATTAAGAATGCATTAAGATCATGATATTCAATTGAGCATGGTGCTTAGGTATATTCCTATTCTAACCACAAATCTGCTCCTCCTAAGGGTTAAGATCATGCTCTCTTCAATTCTTCTCTAATCTAAACATGACTTTCCCAAGCATAGCATAGATAGTAAATAGAACTTAACTGCTGGCCAGACAATTAAGCAATTAAACTCAGAATTGAAGAAGCAACCATATATGAATGAAATATAATCAAGATCTAGTCAATATCAAACAACAATAATCATGGCTAAATCACAACCCCAGAACATTGGGTTTTAGCCACACATGCTAGTGTATATCACAAATAGATTCAATTCCATCACAAAATGAAGAAAACAAATAGAAGAAAAGAAGAAATTGATGATCCAAACACTTGTTGCTTCTTGCTTTCTCTATTTCTCTCTCTAAACTCTGCCAATCTCCATCCTCCAGATCTTGGGCGAGCTTAACTTTATTTAAGCTCAGTGGGTCTTCTCGATATTTCCAATTTTACCCCTAAATAATATTTTCCCGGACTGGACACGCGCGAAGTCGCGCGTTACTTCGCGCGGTATTCTGTCTCAGCTTCTTAAGCGCGCGACTTCGTGCAGTACTTCGCGCATCTGGGCCTGAGTTTCTTCCATTTTCTTATCTCGTCCTTGTGCGTACTCAACTCCGAGGGATCATTTTTGCTCATAAATCATTCCAATCACCTTTCTCAAGCATCATATAGACTCCTCTTCCTGCAATGCATACAAATCACAATTAGAGCCTATTTCTTATCAATTAACTATAATATATCATTGGAATATAATCAAGCGGAAGCATAAACAATAGCTAAATCGCCCAAATTTCGCCTTTTATCACCAACCGTCCCCGCAAGTCGTAAATTAGCTAAAGCAAGCACGGAAAGTTTTATTTAAGGGAATGGGGTCCTAAAAGGCAAAACGACCAGTCATATCGTTACAAGTACAGTTAACTGCAATTTCTTCCGAGATGTAGATAGAGGAGAGAGAAGCTCTGCATGCGCATGTTAGTCAAAGCTTGTTAACATGCGCTACCACCTATGGCTCGACGGAATAAGCAAAATCCAGTGACGTCAACTCCTTCCACAGTACATGAAGAACCTAATATACTAATTACACCAGCAAATGGAGTCCCCCAGAATCTAGGTCCAAGGCAATCTGGTCAATGGTTAACATAAATGGGTAGTGCTCCAATGGTATTGCAAGGTATGTCATCGGTTGAATCTACCACTCCTAAAGGACAAGATGAAGGTACCTCCTCAGCCGCAAGGAAGCTTATCTTTTCTACAGTATCGAGAGCAGAAAACCTACGGCGTATGAAGTTGTCAAAAGTCACAGATCTCGGCAATTAGAGTTGAAGCTTGACTATTTTCCTTCGATTCTGAAGGACGGGCTGAAGACAATCTAATTATTTCAGGCAGAAGTTGAAGAATAGTGTCAGAAATGGAATCAACATTAATAGGCTATATAATTAGGGGAAATCCTTTTTTTAAGGAAATATTAAAATTTGTATATGGAGTTTGGAATTTTGTCACAACTCCTCAGGTATTGTTACATGACGAGGGCTATTTTATATTTCAATTCACATCTGAGGAAGAGAAGGAAACTGTTTGACTCAAAAGATGTTAAATCTTTTTTAAGCAAATCAATCGAAGAGATGAAGGGGTAAATCGTAGTTGAAGATAATAACCCCCAGGATCGTTTCAATAATCGGAACAATAATAGCAGTAAAGGAAAGAGATAGAGAGAGAGAGAGAGAGGAGAGAATGATACGGAGATAAATATTAGAGAGAGAATTCGTCCTTCTATTACAATTTATCTACCTATTACAAGGTTCGGATCCCCTTTATATAATGGGGGGACTCGAGTTGAGTCCTTAGAGTGATGACATCAGTGTACTTTATAGCGGAGCCAATAATAGGTCGAGGTCGTCCCTCCTCTCACCCCGGGGTCATTCCTTCGAGTCGGTTCGTAAACATTCGGTGGTTAGTCATGTTAACAGTAGGACGTGGTTGGTCAAATTCAACCCCATACAGTTATTCCCTCCGCTCGTCGGGGTCGCAACGGGATACATCCTAGATGGGCGAAATAAACGCGTCCGTCAGGGAGAGTTTGACTTTTTGAATTATCACGATATGACCGGTGTAAAACAACAATCATTCCCATCGGCACGTTGAAGTAGAATGTTCCACCTTGGGTGATGTCAGCGTTCGTATGTGTCATCATTATGCATATTCTCGAGGCAGAAAAGGAACTGACGCTTCGGCGCTTGGTTTCCCGCATTGATTTGAAATATGATGCCTCGATTCTGGTGCCACCCAACCCTATAAATAGGGGAAGGGTTTAATTTTATTAGAGAACTTTGGTTATCCATGAGAATTTCCCAGCCCTCTTCTATTGATTTTCGTTTTTTTGTACTCTCCGTTCTTTACCAGAGATTTTTCTTCTTCTTAATTTCTTTTTGCGTGATCTTTTTCGAATGAAAATATGCCCAAGTCTCGCTGCACCAAAGAAAAGGTTCCCGAGTTGGTTCCATCGAAGACACCGCTCTCCTCTGATGCGGGGAGGTGGAAGTGGAAGAGGATATCATTCCTCTCATGGTGGAAGCTCTGTTACCGAGGCATTCTCTGCCTCAGTGTGATTTCAACAAGGATTCCTCAGTTTCGGCTGCAGTGCATTCTGAGACGGGACAGAACCACTTGGATGACCTCCGCGCAAAATATAGCATTCCAGACCACGTAGAGATGGTCCCGACGGGAGAGGATCACGTCGACGTTCACAAGACGGGCTATTGTGCCTTTTATGAGTACCCCTTCTTGATAGGCTATGGTATTCCCTTTTTTCCCTTGGCGGAGGAGTTCTGCAGATTCTACCATATCTACCGGCTCAGCTTACGCCATATACACTTAAAGTGTTGCTGCTATTGACTAAATATACAGCGTTGGCCGGATGTAGCGTCTCTGACCATCATCTCTTGCACTTATTCACAGCCAGTTTCCTTAGAGGGACCATGGTGCACTTAAGGATTCGTGGTACGAAGGGATTGGTGGTAGGAACCGACGACCGACTGAGCCGTAAATTCTGGCATAAATATTTCTTTGTCAGGATCGAGCATACGGTCTCCAACCCCACCGGGTTTCCAAAAAGATGGAACAAAACACTTAAGTGTCGTAGCCCATCAAGTTTTCTATTGCACGTTATTATCATAGTTCTAACTTTCATATTACAGCCATGGCTCATCCGCCCCAACTCGTTGTTGGGCTAAGGAGTTGGGTCGATGGCCTGCTGCCTCACGCGGAGGAAACCCGGACTTGGCCTGCCTTCATGCAATGCTATGGTCCTCAAGTTTCTACAGGTAAACTTCTGATTTTGCTTTGTTGGTTAGACGACCTTACCTAACCGTGATTTCGTGGTAATAGGTTGAGGAGCTTCTAGGAAGAAGGCGACAGCCCCTGTTTTCGTGTGTCCTATTACCGTTGCGGACGCTCAAGATATTCTATGCGAGTCTGTTCGTAAGGGTCATTCTCTTACACCCCATCTGGGAGCTACGTTCGCGGCTGTGACCATAGAGGAGCCGACTTTGTTGACACCGGCTCCACAACCCGTCGATGAATCTCCTCATAGTGAGGAGCTGCCAGAAAGAAAAAGGAGAAGACTAGAGCTGAGGAAAGGGGTGGCTGGTGAAGCTGATGATGGTGGAACATCTTGGGTGGCCACAGCGCCCGTGTTTATGGCCGACGCTATTCGATCGGGGAGGTCGGTACATGAGGAGAGAGTCAGCCCAAGGGTTAGTTCGGTGCATCCTGCTGAGAGAGGTTCATCAACTAATGTTGGTGGGCCTGACGTGGAAGCCAATGAATCGGGTTCCGACGTTGCCCCTGAGAACGTAAATGAGTTTGGGCTGTCATACCCAAGTGGAGGCGGTGACAGGTGGATCTTCCCATCAAATAACAATCCCTACGGATTGTAATTTGTTGTTGAATAGCGAGCAGGTCGTATTATTGCTTACCCTGTTTTGTGCCGCCCCTGAGAGTGGGATGCTCAGGACGATGAATGATGCGGAGCTGTCTCGGAAGGTTGCCGGCATGGCTTTACAGGTACGGGAATATGCTTACCCTTTCTTTGCTTGTTGTTGTTTTTTTAGACCCTCGTCCTGGAGGTAGAGATAGACCGCCATGAGCGGAAGAGGACGGACCTCTATAAGAAGGTGTTGAGGAAGTATCGTAAATGCCGTGCTAAGAACCAAGCGGTGGCTAACCTCTATCGATAGGACCGTGAGTTCCAAGTATTCCGCAAGGGGCTTAAGGAGAAGGAGGCCCAGTTAGAACGTAGAGGGGTAGAGCTGGAGGAGGCGAACGGGGAGCTTGTGAGGGTCGTTGCTCACAACAGTGAGCTGGAGGCTCTCCTTAGGGCGAAGGATGATGAACTTGAACTGAATCGAGGGGTGGTTGTAGAGAATACCGACTTGCAACAAAGGGTAGCAGGGCTGACCACTGAGCTTGGTGTTAGAATGAAAGAAATCGACAGACTTAAAGGCGAGCTAAGTGCTTATGCCGACAAATTGGCCGTGTTGCAGAGGCAAGCCACCCTTCTGATGTCTGAGGAAGTGTGATGCCATTCTCAGCCCCCTCGTCTCGTCCTCCATCTGGTTAGGGCCAGCATCATAGTGCCTATGAAATTTGGATCTATGCAGAGGTTCGGCTTGATATATTCAGAGCTTTACACGCAGAGGGTCGAGCTACGGAGGCGGAGGTTCAAGTGGTGTGATAGGAAGTGCACACAGCTCGTGAATCATGTGGGTATTACCTTGACTCTCCCGACATGGAGGATGCTACTTTCGAGAATGTTGATCGCCTCGACTCGGATGCATGGTACAAGGACGCTTATCCCACAGGGGGTGGTAGCTAGTTTAAGCCTATTTGTTTTTTCTTCCGCGTCTTCTTTGGCTGTGTGGTGCACGAAAATCTATCCATGTGGACGATAGTATATAATTTTTATTGTATATAAACTTTTATTTTGTCACTTCATCTGTTTGTTGCTTCTCCCTTTTGTTGTTTTAGTTTTATACTTAGTCTTCGCGGAGATTGCCTTTTAGGAGATTTCGTCATGGTTCGAATGAGATCGAACTGATGTTGGACTTGTTCGTCAGGATGTTTCTTCGATTGTCATCGAGGTAACATTCATCGTGGTTCGAATGAGATCGAACGATGTCGATGGCCTTAGCCATTAAGATGTTGTTTTGACTTTCGTCGAGGTAATATCCGCCGTGGTTCGAATGAGGTCGAACAATGTCGATGGCCTTAGTCGTTAAGACATTATTTTCGACTGTCGTTGAAGTAACGTTCGTCGTGGTTCAAACGAGGTCGAACAATATCGATGGCCTTAGCCATTAGGATGTTGCTTCGAATGTCATTGATGGTAACATCCATCGTGGTTCGAACGAGGTCGAACAATGTCGATGGCCTTAGCCGTTAAGATGTGGCTTCGACTGTCGTCGAGGTAACATCCGTCGTGGTTCGAACGAGGTCGAACAATGTTGATGGCCTTAGCCGTTAAGATGTTGCTTTGACTGTCGTCGAGGTAACATCCATCGTGGTTTGAATGAGGTCGAACAATGTCGATGGCCTTAGCCGTTATAATGTTGCTTCAACTGTCATCGAGGTAATATCCATCGTGGTTGAAAATGAGGTCGAACAATGTCGATGTCCTTAGCCGTTAAGATGTTGCTTCGACTTTCATCGAGGTAACATCTATCGTGGTTCGAACGAGGTTGAATAGTGTCGATGGCCTTAGCCATTAAGATGTTGCTTCGACTATCGTCGAGGTAACATCCGCCGTGGTTCAAACGAGGTCGAACAATGTCGATGGAATTAGCCGTTAAGATGTTGTTTTGACTGTCATCGAGGTAACATCTGTCGTAGTTCGAACGAGGTCACACAATGTTGATGGCTTTAGCCGTTACGATGTTTCGATGGAGATACGACTTCTGTTCATATCGTGAAGATTTCTGTCTACACAATGGAGATCGACACTTTTGTCCACATAATGGAGAATTTTGTTTATACAATGGAGATTGACTTCTATTAATACAATGGAGATCGACTTCTATTCATACAATGGAGATCGACTTCTATGCATACAATGGAGATAGACTTCTATTCATACAATGCAGATCGACTGGATGGAGATTGACTTCTGTGTATATAATGGAGATTGACTGGGGTAGTCCCTTCATTACTTCGGTCTAGAGATCGTGTTGAAAAACCGAGGTGATGAATTGCGCTTTTGATCCATGGGGCATCCCTTCTGCCGCCTCGTTAAAAAACCTCCCCAAGAAAACCCAATTGGGACAAAACTCAGGTGAGGGAAAAAGAGTACGACTTAGGAGATGCCTCTAAGAAGTGGAAGTACTTGAGGTGAGCGACGTTCCAGTTGTTTTGGAGTGGTTTTCCCTCCATAGTTTCCAGTTGGAATGCTCCCTTATTTGCGGCTGTTGTGATTTTATACGGTCCGTCCTAGTTGGCTCCCAACTTTCCCTCATTTGGGTCTTTTGATGCCAGCGTTTTGGCCTTGAGGACGTAATCACCAACTTTGAGTGATATTATCTTGGCTTTTCTGTTGTAGTATCTTTCTACTTGTTGTTTTTGGGGTATCATTCTTATGTGGGCCATGTCTCTCCGCTCTTCGACTTCATCTAGGTCTTGTAACCTATTTTCAGCGTTACTCGCTCTGCTGTCATGGGAGTATCTCAGGCTTGGCTCCCCGATCTCGACGGGTATAACTGCATCGGTTCCATAGACTAGTGAATATGGCGCTTCTCCCGTGCTGGACTTTGGCGTTGTTCAGTATGCCTATAGTACTTTGGACAGTAATTTGGGTCATAACCCTTTAGCTTCCTCGAGCTTCTTTTTCAATATGTTCAATATTACTTTGTTGGAAGACTCGGTTTGACCGTTGGTGGCTGGGTGGTACGGAGTGGAGAGTATCCGCTTTATGTGCCATTTTTTGAAGAACTCGGTCGTTTTCTTTCCGATAAACTGAGACCCATTATCGCAGCTGATTTATTTGGGGATGCCGAAACGACATATAACATTTTTCCATATAAAAGCGATGATCTCCTGTTCGCGTATTTGGGCCTACGCACCTGCTTCCACCCATTTGGAGAAATCGTCAGTTAAAACTAAAAGGAAACGTACCTTTCCTCGCCTAGCCAGCAGGGGGCCAATTATGTCCATCCCCCATTTTATGAAGGGCCATGGTGAAGTGACTGAATGGAGGAGTTCTCCTGCTTGATGTATCATGGGGGCGTATTTTTGGCATTGCTCGCATCTCTGGACGTAGTCTGCTACTTCTTTTTTCATGGTAGGCCAGTAATAGTCGGCGCGGATGAGGCATCAGACGAGGGCACAGTTCCCAATATGTGCGCCACAATGGCCCTCGTGCACCTCCTCCAACACTTGTCTTGTTTGGTGGGGTCTAAGGCATTTAGTGAGGGGGCCGCCGAAAGTTCTTTTGTAGAGGTCGTGATTTACCAAGTTGTATCGGGCGGCTTGCACTCGGAGTTTCTTGGCTTCTTTTTATTCTTGCGGGTGCGTTCCGTCCTGTAGATAGGATACAAAGCGGTTGCGCCAGTCCCAGTTATAGCTGGGCATATATCGGGTAAAATCGATAACCTGAACAGTTAATTATTTATTGGGTTATCGGTATTGGTTTATTGGGTTAACGGTTCGGTAACGGTTTAGAATTTTTATACTATTGGGTTATCGATTCGAGCATCAGTTTGCCAATTTTATTAATGGGTTAACCGATAACCCAATAAGGATTAATAAAATTATGACTTTACCCTTAAGTATATACAAATGCTAGCGGCTTCAGTTCATTCTCTCCTATTCTTTCTCAACCCCACTCTTCAATTGCTTTATCTTCATTCTTCATAGACCTTACTAGTTACTCCTAGCGCAAGTCTTTGGTATACTATATGTGAATTATTCTCTTTTTTGCTTAACTCTAGTGAATTATCTTTTCTTTTTTGCTTAATTTTAGATTGAGTTATCTTATCGGGTAAAGCGATAATCGAACCAATAATGATCGATAACCGATTAACTGATACCCGATAAGCGTTATATTATCGATTTTGTTATCGGTTTATCAAATTTGTAAACTGATAACTGATATGCTAAACCGATAATATTCATAACTGAACCGAACCGAACGGACCGATGCCCACCCCTAGTCCCAGGTTAAGTTCAAGGAAAATAAGCTTTCGTGAGGCTACGACTAGTGCCAGAGCTAGTTTTTCAAGGTGTGGGTACCTTTTTTCGGCATCGATTAAGGTCTTGCTGATATAGTAAATGGGGGATTGTGTAACTTTATTTTCGCAGACCAAGACTGCGCTAACGGCGACTTCGGATGCTGCTAGGTATACTTGCAGACTCTCGCCTGGGTCCGCCTTGACGAGTAGTGGTGGTGAGGACAGATATGCTTTCAGTTTCCTCAAGGCGTCGATGCACTCTTCGTTCCATTGTAGTCCATGATCCTTCTTCAGTTCATTAAAGAACTTGTGGCACCTGTCCGAAGATCGTCAAATGAACCTTGATAGGGCGGTTATTCACCCCGTCAGCATCTGTACCTATTTCTTGCTATTCAGTACCTCGGTATCGTGTCTATGGCCTTGATCTGATCCGGGTTGACCTCGATTCTCGTTGTGACACGAGGAAACCCAAAAATTTTCCTGAGGCCACGTCGAAGGTGCATTTTTCCGGATTCAGTTTCATCCCGTACTGCTTCAATATCTCGAAGGCTTCTTTCAAATGACCGATATGGTCTTCTTTCTTTGCCGATTTTACCAGCATGTCGTCGATATAGACCTCCATTGTCTTGCCGAGTTGTTCCTTGAACATCTTGGTAACTAACCTCTGGTATTTGGCCCCCGCATTCTTGAGTCTGAATGGTATCACTTTATAGCAGTAAGTCCCTTGGTGGGTGATGAAAGTTGTTTTCTCTTGATCCTCCTAGGCCATTAGGATTTGGTTGTAACCGGAGTAGGCGTCCAAGAAACTTAGCAGTTCGTGTCCCGCTGTTGCGTCGATCATTTGGTCGATATGGGGCAACGGAAAGGAATCTTTTGGACATGCCTTGTTCAGATCGGTGAAGTCCACGCACATTCTCCACTTGCCTTTTTTCTTTTTGACCATGACCACATTGGCGACCCATTGGGGGTATTTTTATTCTCTGATGGAGCCGTTGGTCAGTAATTTGTCCACTTTTTCACTGACTGCCTCGTTAATTGAGGCATTGAATTACCTCCTCATCTACCATACAGGCGAATAGGGTGGATTGACATTCATCCTATGAGTAGCGATGTCTTTCGAAATCCCCGGCATATCTGAGTGTGAAAAGGTAAATAGTTCGGCATTGTTAGTCAAAAATATGATACTTACCTGGCTCGGAGAGGTTGTGTCCGATATAAGCCTTTTTTGTATTGTCGGCATCGTCTAGGTGTACCGTGTCGAGATCTTCAATAGTTGCTTTGCAAGCCTCTACAACGTCGGGCTCTATGATGACTTCTGATGGCGAGTCGGTTTTAACTCCCGACATGGATAATTGCTATGCCTCGGTGCTTACCCCTTTTAACTGCTTGGTATGCGTGTAATCTTGGGCGATCCGGTAGCATTCTTGGGCGGTGCGCGGCTCGCCTATAATGCTAAAAATTCCCCACGGGATGGGAAACTTGATTACCTTATAGAAGCTTAAGGGGACGGCTTGCATGGCATGTATCCATGGGCATCCTATGATGGCATTGTAGGCGGTTTCCTGGTCCATGACGTGGAACGTAGTTTCCAACATGACTCCTCCAGCCAGGAATGGTAGTGCTATTTCTCCAGACGTCCGCTATACTGCATTATTAAAACCCGTTAGTGTTATGCAACGTGGTATTATCTTATCCTCGAACTTCATTTGCATGAGAACTCTCGGGTGGATAATACACGTGCCGCTTCCATTGTCTACCTTAATTCTCTTCATATCTGTATCAGCGATGCGTAATGTTATGGCTAAAGCATCATAAAAAGGGAAAGATAAACCGTCGGTATCTGACTTTTCGAAGATGATACTGTCTTCGAAGCCATCATACCATTCGTGAGTGATTGTACGTTTCAGCTTATGCGTGGTGGAGAACTTTACGTGGTTGATCACCGAGTCGTCGCCACCACCGATAATCATTTATATGGTACGTGCCGGTGACGGTGGCCTTGGTGGTCCTCGAGATGGGTCGTGTCCTCTGGCGAAGTTGGCGTTTTCCTTATCGCTGAGCAGTTCTTTCAGGTATCCCTAGTTCAGCATTCTGACCACCTCCTGTCGTAAACCTATGCAGTCTTCGGTCTTGTGTCCTTTTTCCTGATGGAATTCACATAGTACATTTGACCTTATCGCATTTGGGTCCGATTTCATCTTTTGTGGCCACTGCACCTTCGTGCCCAGCTTCTCTAGTGCGTACACTATTTCTGAAGGGGAAACACAAAATTTTATGAGCAGATAATAATTGAGAAATACCTTTTTCATTTGGGGGCGCGATATGTCGTGACACGGCATCTGCATGCCTCGGGGGAGGCGGATTAGGATTTCTGACATAGGGCCGATGCCTTTCTCTATTGAAATGCGGGAGCTGATCTCTTCGTCCGCCACTACGTCGATTCCTCCTTACCTCGGACTTTGCTGATGTTAGTCGCTGGGTTGGACCATTGAGATCGTCTTCATCTGATCTTACTTCGACGCAGTAGGCGTTATGGATTTCCTCCCATATGGTGGGAGGGTACTTCATGAGTCTGTTGAGTAACTTCTTGGTTGCCTTCGATTCGCTTCTTCTTAATCCGTTTTGGAAGGATGCGACCGCCATTCCTTCCGACATATTTGGCAGTCCCATTCTTACCCTGTTGAACCGGGCTAGAAAGTCCCGGAGCCCTTCGCCCACTGTTTGTCTGATGGCGAAGATATCGTTGACCCTGGCTTCAGCCTTCTTTGCTCCTACATAAGCGATAGCGAATTTATCCGCCATTTCCTCGAACGTCGATATCGACTGTGCTGGTAGCTAAGAATACCAAGTTAACGCTCCTCCTGTCAGAGTCTCACCGAACTTTTTCAACAGCACAGATGGCACTTGTTCTTTTGACAAGTCATTGCCTTTTACCGCAGTGACGTAATGAATCAGGTGATCTTCTGGATTCGTGGTCCCGTCGTATATTCTCAAGTATGGTGGCATTTTAAAGGTTTTCGGGATGGGGTGGGGAGCAGCTTCCTCACTGTACGGCTGCTCGACAAACCTTCCCACATCGCGTTCTGGCAGCAGCTTAGGGTATTTTGTCAACCCTTTCCTGGTGTTCTTTCATTTAGTCACGAAGCATTTTGTTCTCATTTTCCATTCCTTTCATTTTCTTTAGGATGATCGCAAGTGTACCATCACTTGCATCGGTGGTAGTGCGAGTGTTGATTGTTTGTACAGTGCTTGCCTCGCCGGTAACAGCAGTGACTTCTACCGTTGGAGAATCTCCGGTATTTCCTAGAGGGAATTTTTCAAGCACGGGTGTTTAAAGTGCTTGTCAACCACTCCTCTAACAGCTTTTGGACTGTTGTTTGTGTTTCTTTCACCGTGGACGTTGAAGTCCCTATTTCGCGCAAGATCATCGGATCCTCGAGTATAGAGGGTGAGATCTCTCCCTCAGGTATACCTCTTGGTGTTATATTCTCGGTAGCTTCTCTACCAGCTTCGTTGAGGGAGTCTAAGAGGTTGTTTGAGACATTTGCTATTGCCTTCAACCTTGCTTCTTTCTCTGCCATCGCTGGTTTCTATGGAGTGTGAAGGATAGAGATCGTTGATTTTGATATCCCATGTGAGAACTACGATTTCAACTACCGAAATCCCCATAGACGGCGCCAAATTGTTTGACTCAAAAGATATTAAACCTTTTTTAAGCAAATCAATCGAAGAGATGAAGGGGTAAATCGTAGTTGAAGATAATAACCTCCAGGATCATTTCAATAATCGGAACAATAATAGCAGTAAAGGAAAGAGATAGAGATAGAGGAGAGAATGATGCGGAGATAAATATTAGAGAGAGAATCTGTCTTTCTATTGCAAGTTATCTACCTATTACAAGGTTCGGATCCCCTTTATATAACGGGGGGGACTCGAGCTGAGTCCTTAGAGTGATGACGTCAGTGTACTTTATAGCGGAGCCGATAACAGGTCGAGGTCGTCCCTCCTCTCACCCCGGGGTCGTTCCTTCGAGTCGGTTCGTAAACATTCGGTGGTTAGCCATGTTAACGGTAGGACGTGGTTGGTCAAATTCGACCTCATACAGAAACCTTGCTACAAAATGGACCATAGATAAATATGGGGGAAATGACAAAAAAGGAAAAAAAAAAGATTTCTTGACCTAAGAGATAGCCACGTCATCATCCTTATATATATATATATATATATATATATATATATATATATATATATATATTTGCTTTAGTGAAAAGACCAAACAATGTCCCTTCCGAGACATTACATAAAATTGAAATGATTAAGAGAAGATTAGCATGGCCTTATTGAAGGATGCCACGCACAAATCGAGAAATGGTCCCTTTTTTTTTTTTTTAAAAGAAGAAAAAAAAATTGAAACACAAAAAGAAAAAGGAAAGGGAAAAAAAACCCAAACAATTGTTTTTAAGACGATAAGGTAAAAAAGCTCTGCCACGCTCTTTATCGACGGCCAATTCCGCCGGAGAATACATTATGAAGACCACCGTAGCCACCTCAATTTCCTCATTACTTCCACACCCAAAAATCCTCTTTAGAAAAAGAGTGTTTAATCCATTGAAATTCTCAGACACATCTTCATTTTCACGGGTAAAATTTCTAACTATAAATTGCAGCAATAGTAATAATATTAATAATAATAATAATAGCTCAGGAAATGGTGAAACGGGGAATTTGAAGGATGCACTGACTGGTATTGTGGACGAAAGAGTAGAGGAACTTTTGAACAGAGAAGAAAACCGGGTTTTGCTTGATGGGTTGGAGAAAGCAACTCAAAGAGTAGAAATGGCTAAGAAAGAACTTGCTGATATTGAAAGACAAGAATTGGAAGTTAAATTGTTGAAGGATTATATAACTCAGCTTGAAACTAGAACTTCTGAGGTCAGTTTTTTGTTTTTCTATTTAACTTTTGTATTCTACAGTCAAATCTCTCGTATCAGTCTCGTTTGTTTCGCATATTTTTGGATGTTATAGGAAACTGCTGCTATAGAGAACTTATATTATAACAAAACATGACATTTGATTCCGAAAAAATTTGACTTTTATAGTGAAGTGTTGTTATATAAGTATATTGTTATAGAGAGCTCTGGCTGTAATACTACTATATAACACGCGAGTTTTCTTTGGCCTTATTTGTATTAGGAAATCTGTTAATTATGTATATATATTTAATTGTGAAATTGCTAACTAAGACGAGCTATGGTTCGGCGGCAAAATTGGTGCTGCAAGAAATCTCTACTTTGTCAATGTATCATAAGTTTAAATCCTTTTTCTCCCTTCTTTCTCACTCTTAAATTGTTTATGCTTTAGTACATCTTGCTATTATTGCATAATAATTCGATTGAATAACATGTGTTCGATACGACTAGCTAACTCTATGTACAAAGGAGCAAGTGAATCACTGCTTTTGGGCACAGGCAGCCCTCTGCTGTCCAATTGTATCTCACTGTCTCATATCGTATCGTATCGTTTAGTCTAGATAGATTTATTGAGAGAAAGGTAGAGCTTTATTTTAGATATTCTTTATGTTTTGATAGGGATTACTATTTGTTCCTAGATTTTTTGTCATTATGCATATAGATTGTTCGTACCTAACTACATTGTAGTCGTCTTGATCTGCAATTGCTAAACCACAGGAAAATAAAGAGCAATGATCTGAATTCATGCCTTTAAATAAGGAAGTGTGGTTCTTTAGTTGGCACCAGTGTTGTCAAAGGCGAAAAGCGTTAAAAAGCGCTCCAGGTCTATCGGAGCTTTAAACGCAAAGTGGAATTGAAGTGTGGGCTTTAGTTTAAAAAGGCGCAATGAAGGAAAAAATAAAAAATAAAAATTATGTAATGCAAGAATAAATTAAGAATTTCATTCATAATGATTTCCTTAACAATTAATATATCTTTTTGTCAATTATATTTATTGTTTTGTACCGCTCTATTCAAGATAGAACTTGTGGCAATGCGGCACACACCTTAGTGCGTTTCCTACACAGAAGCGTACTCTAAGCGAGGCGAAGCGCATGCACTGAGCTTTTTGAGCTTCAGGATTTAAGCGCGCCTCAAATGAGCATTTGACAACATTGGTTGGCACTTCAACTCGGAAGCTTTAGAATAGACTGTAGATATAAATTCTATGCTTTTCGAGATCATAATAGATTTACTTGATTATGTGCGCGAAATAACTAATGCATCATCATAAGGGACTGCAAACATACTGTTTACTAAGTTAAACTGGGTAAAGGGGACTCTCAAGCGACCTCACTCCAATTTACGGAAATCTTGTTTTAGCACCTTGTATGCCCATATGGGATAAGATTGAGAGCTAGAAAGGAATTGTATAGCTGACCACAACTACTTTGAAAATTCAAACATAGATGAATGATTGATTGACATTTTTTAGCACCTTAAGTAGGAGTGTGTTACAAGTTTCCGAACGTCTTAAGAATAATGTTAGCATAGTTCATAGTCTTGCAGATGCTCTAAGAAGTCATTAAAGCTTTTCGAGAACAATTGTTGCTATATGATATAGTTAAGGTACTGATTGGTTGATGCAATTGAAGATTGCAGAATGCCAGAAAGATATTTCAGAAGCAAGAGCAATGATTGAAGAAGCTGAGCGCTCCCTCGGTGTTAGTGATGATGCTAGAAGGAGAGATGCTTCCAGGGGAACAGACGGAGATGCAATAAATAGAGATGAGGAGAGAATAGAATCTATAAAAGCGGCTTCAATTTCTGCAATCGTTGGCACGCTTGCAGGGCTTCCCATTTCCTTAAGTCGAATCACCAGCTATTCAGAGCTAATACTCCCTCTTTCAATTACCTTTATTAGTTGTGCTTTGTTTGGTGTAACCTTTCGCTATGCTGTAAGAAGAGACTTGGACAATTTTCAGCTCAAGTCAGGGACACCCGCAGCATTTGGTTTTGTCAAAGGTATAATATCTTCATACTAAGTCATTGTACTGTGTCACGTTTCTCCTTCCATTTTCTTTGGTAATTCCCAACTTGTTTAGATTCGAGGGATGCTTGATTGACTGATTGATTACATTAAGAGTTCAATCAGCTGACAAAGGATGTTCTCAAGGTTATTGCTTAGCTGAATCGGATACTTGTTTCTTGGCTGCAACTAGTATGCTGATGCGCACACATTCTAGTTCTAGCCCCATTCAATTTGCTGTATTATCCTGGTCTTGCCAAAGAAAGTTTCCACAATAATTTGGTATTCATAAACTAAATGATTTTATTCCATTCGATGTAGGCCTTGCTACACTTGGAGGTGGACCACCATTAGAGTTGGATGCTAGCAGCTTCTGGTCTCATGCTCTTGATGGCGCGGTCTATGTTTCTGAGAATCTTTTGATCTTTCTTTTTGCTGGTGTTGGCCTGGATTTATGCTTTAAGTTGAGGATTTTGAGCCCCTTTCCCATTGATAGATCAATTTCAGAGACAGATAAAATTTAACCACCTTGTTGCTTATTTATTGTTTTTAAAGTTTTGTAAATGCAGTAAACTCAACTTGTATGTCTTAAATAGAATAATACTTGAGATTCTGTCCGTAAGCTCCATTCACTGCATTTATCCGTAAATCTAGAGAAAGTGTCGATTGAAAGAAACTGATCAACCCAGCGTACCATGTCAAGGACTGTGGCTTAGAAATGCTGCC
>MU741799.1:179397-214282 GCA_026770625.1 Nicotiana glauca
CTATAAAAGGCCATGTAATTGCAATGGAAAAATACACCAAAGTGAAAGAACAAAACTCTTATCCCTTCTTTCTATCTCTTCTTATTTATATTTTACTGCATTGCTTTTATTTTATAACAGTAGACTATTTCTTAAGTAGAAAATATTACTATAAAAATGCATAATAAATAAGTAAAAGCAAAGGTGCCAAGTAAACAATTTTATTTGGCTTCAAAATTGGGAAAAGTAAATTATGAAAGACGGTAGGAATATTTTGATGTCTATACTTTTCCCTTAGTATTTTAAATTTTTGATTGATATTTTCTAATCTCCGTTCTCTTATGGACAAGTGATTTGCTGTCGATGTAAAGTTCACTTTGTATTGACACAAAAACCTTACAATTAGCAAAATGTAGTGTTTAATCTATTTCTTTCCAACACTACAAATTATTTTGCTAGGGGATTAAGATATAATTTGTTGTTGATATCGTTCGACTTTACAATTTGTTTGGATTGTTGTTACTTGTCGTTTCATAATATATTGTATTGTGTAAAGAATATAATATTTGAATAAATTGTATTGTTTGTCGTCGTTTCGTGATGTCACCAACCAATAATATGAAAAATAACTTTGCAATATCACTAAAAAAAATAGGATACGGAATAGAATTATTATATATAAAAGTAGGCTAAAGGATAAAATACGATTATTTAATTAATAAGGCTTCAGCCAACAAAAAAAAACTTTGTCAAATAATAAGGAAGGGCAAGATGAGAGGAAAAAAAATAAGGTAATGACGTCACCACACCAAATTCTTCGTTCCAAAAAGTGGCACTTTTCGTTGTTTGATAACGATGTATTAAACAATACGACACAATAAAATTTAAGTAACAATCAAAACAAATATTGTATTGATACAATACGATACAAGCTGTTAGAGTCTATGACCACTATTTTCTATTGTTGAATAGGCAAGGTTTCTATGCAATAATTTTATGCACTGCAAATATTGGAATTTAAGAATTGCGGATCAAAAACACCCAGATGCAAGATTCTAAAATTCTTCCTGACGAAATTACACAATTTCTGAGCTGAGAGACCTGCCAACGTAGCAAGAAACTCAAGGATGTTCAGCGTCAAAACAACTAAACTTACAAGCTTTCATCGACTCCCAACAATATCACTATCACTATCACCAACAGGGGTGATCCAAATAGAGCTCAGATAGAGAACCAGCACAAGGGGAAAACCCCACTAAAATACAATCAAAAACAGGTAAGTCCGTCATACTACAGCAATGAAAAAATAGTCTGCGCTGATCCAATCTTGATAACAGACCATTTAGATATTTGGTGCAGAGTTGAATCATAGCACATTAAGATCCATCTACTTTTGCGGACACAGAAGTGCTTAATTTTTTCCGACGCTGAACTACATAGTTATACTCCAGCATATTATTGTGCTCCATCAAAGGATTGGCTTTGAGCTCCTCAAAACTGAGCTTAAGCAAATTTAGTGTTTCCTTCCACTAAGATCTTCGTCATCTTCATTCAAGTGCTCAGGATTTCCGGAAGGCTTTCTAGAAATTTTCCACCTCCTTATCTCATCTCTTGATTCTTCTTGTGCTGAAGGCAAGTTCTTATGCTCATTTGTTTCCTCCTTCAATCCAATTTGAAAAAAATATTAGATACGAATATTAAACTTCTAAATCATTTAGTTTTGGTAATAAGTATTTCAAGTGATTGATACCTCTTCAGAGATTCTATCATCTTTCTTCCTAGAAACTGATGATAGTTCCTCTCCAGTCCCAGTAAGTTTATTCAATGCCTGAAAATCTCCATTTTTGATACTTACTTCTAGCTGGAACCAGAGAATATTTCCAATTAGAACCTCAGTATAATTGATTTATTGAGTTTGAGATAGACTGTAGATGTATTACTTGGATGTGGAAGATGCACAAGAGGATGCTAGCAATTGGTAGCCAGCTGTCTTCAGGAGAAAGAGACAGATTGGTTCTGCATGCATAGAAGAACATCAGTATGAGAATGAAATGCCTGGTTACCAATATAAAGGCAAAATGACTCAATTAAACATTAAAAAAAAAAAACTAAAGTAGTTGCTTTGTCTAAAGCTACTGCAGCAGAGAATACTACTTTCCTTAGAATCCGATGTTATCCACAATGAAACAAAAGAGCAAGTGAGAGCTTTCACTATTTGAAGGAAAATTTTGGGAAAAGCTATTGACCATCTTTTCAATCATATAGCAGCGTTTAGAGGTTTGACATAAAGAAACATCATCTACTTTTGTCATTCAGAGGGTGTTAAAAGTTTTATTTAACAATATACAAGAAGGGCGACCACTAGATTAATCTTTTGCATTAAGAGTGGCATTAAAATCAGGCTTATGCTTTACTGCCTTCAGCATAAAGTAGCTTAGCATGTCTACAGATTAATCAGAAGCAGACTTGTCTTGATTCAAGGGGCTTCAACTGAACCTCCTTCGTCAGAAAGCTTCACTGTTTTATACGTAAAATAATGTGTATATCTATGTGTGTGCGCTCACGCTACTGGACCCCCCCTTGACATAAGGAATATATTAGGGTAATGATTAGGAAGATTCAAGATTTATATAAGGAAGATGCAAGTTTATACTGTGCGACAGATGCTACACTTGTAAAAATAGCCGTGAAGATGTAGACCATCTTTTTTTACATTGTGTAGTGGCCAAAGGTATATGGGACATGTTCCGTACGCTTTTTGGTATTAGTTGGTTATGCCACGCTCTTTGAAAGAAGTTTTTGTAAGCTGGAACAACATGAGAGTTGGGAAACCCATCAGAAGTATATGGAAGATGATCCCTCATTGCATTATCTGGAGTATTTGGAAAGCGGAACCAAAGATGTTTCGAAGCAACTTCAACTCCTACATATATTTTAAAATCTAGATGTCTTCTTAATCTTTTTGCTTGGTGAAATCATTATGATGCTAATAGCTCCCATTTACTTTTCGATATTATTAGCTCCATGAACAATTAGGCGGACTGTTAGATTATGCTTACTGAAGCTTTCTCTTTTGCAAGATGCTGCATCCTCTGGATGCTTTGATTAATGAAACAACTTCTTACCTGATCCAAAAAAAAAAAGATTTATATAAGGTCCCATGTTTGAGCTTCAGTAGCACCATTTTGTTTCCTTTTTTTGAAGCTTCTTGGTGAAAATCTTAGGGCCACCTCTGAGACTAACGATAAACTTCAAAGTTTCACAAGTGTTTATAGTCCAACGGTTAGGATAAATTGTCTTCCAAGCAATAAACTTTAAATCTTACAATCGCATTACCACTGGCAGCTTATCATGGAAATCGAGAAGGATAAGCAGCCACTCCTGGAACAGAGAATACAATGCTACAAATGTATTTGTGCAAGCTGATAGAAAGAGAGCACAAAGGAGTCCTATCTTGTCGTCTATGTTACATGGATCCTTCATTTTCCATGACCTGTCTATGACAATTGTGATAAGGCGTACACCTAAAATTAGCGAAAAGCTTGACATACCCTTCCCGGATACTTTCGGACACCCTGCACTAGATACGTATCCACAAACAAATCCATGTAACATAGCTTGTTATAGTCAAGAGAACTTTACCACTTCAATTTGATTTATAATTCAGTCTGAAAATAGTATAAGCATTTGGATATCTTCAGGTTCATGCACGCCTTGTACTCAAGTAGCAGTGTCTTAGCATGTTTGTTACATCAACTGTCTGACGGGAAGGCTTTTTTAATATGTAGTTGGAGAGGAAGGCATTAGGCGAACAGAGTAAATTGTTTAATGATTCGTCTGTTGATGGATTATATAATATACTTTCTTCATATCTGGAGTTCAAGCTCCATAAGAACGAGGTTTAACTATAAATCTACTCTAAATCTTCAAGCAACTGGAAAACTTCAAGATATTCTACAAATCATGTATCTAACAAGGAGAAAGAGAAAGTTCACAAGATAATTAGAATTACACTAATTTGAACATCAGAAACATCCCAGATATACAAGCAACTGTTTCAAAATAGCAAATCTGAAACCAGAGGACAAAAGGTGTTATAGAATAAGCAAGTTTTTAAACTTATTCAACTAAGTAGTCTAGCTATTTAGATTATTAGTTGAGAAAAATGCTTATCAAACTTAACTGATATCCTCTATAACACACTCATCCCAGCTCATACAGTAACTGCAGATAGGTCCTTAGCATCCTAGATAGGAAGCCAAATCATTATCTACTCATTCAGTGCAGAGACATACTGAATACTAAAACATGAGCTAGAAAACTTAAGTTTTGAGAGCTCCATACCTTAAATATGGAGCCAAATACACAAGAGCATAAACAGCGTAACGCTGCTTCCCAGTATCCATCCACGCGAAAACCCAACTCTACAAAGTAAAATGTGATATCAATCAATTAACCACACCACAATCTCAAATTAGTTAGGATCAGTTATATGCATCCTCTAAATGGATTAATTACTTTTACGCAGAGGTGGATCCAAGATTTAAACTTTATGGATTTCTGAATTCTAGGATAGCGACCTCAAGTGGTAGTAACTGAGTTCCGAATTTAATTTTTATACATATTTAGTAGATGTCTTAAGACATATACAGCCTTCTTCCCCTGCTTTTACGTTAATGTCAAACCAGCTAAAACCTCGACTCTAAACCCTAAACATGAATCGAGAACAAATGAATGAATACGCGACCACAAATCTCACCATCCAATTAAAATACGGAATGAAGCTGATAATTCCCATAACAGCAAACCTCGCATCAGCAGAATCAATCACGGATTCGCCGTCGTCATCCTCCGTGTAAGTAGTCGGAAAAACCAACGAGCTGAAAATGCAAGCACCGATAGCGACGGCGATAGGCGCGTCGTTTGCAAACTCTGCCCTACAAGTTCCATTTCTCAACCTTCTCTACAGAAAATCAAATAACACAACAAAATGACATCATCATTAAGTTAACGTCAACAAGCTGGTATTTAAGTTAAGCTGAGATTTGAGAAATGAAATACTATACTTAAGTTAAATTACCAGATTAAGTTTTTTGCGGAGGCGAGCTCGATATAGAGGTAGAAGAGTTGGTAAAAGAGAAGATCGTAAGGATTTTGGTGAAGTTGGAAGAAGTACTACTGACGTGGAAGTAAGAGGAATCATCGTCGGAGATGATGGACGGCGACGGTAGCATCTAACGTGTGCCGGCGAGGGGTTAGGTGATCGGCGTAGGTTAAGGTTATGGAATTAGGAAAAGTTTCATGAATCGGGCTCGTTTTGAGAACAGTGCCCGAAGTGTTAAGGAAGTCGCTGGAAGTATAGTACATTCGAGTAATGCGTATTATAAGTCGCATTTGATACTGCTATTTGTAAGTTGCATTCAGAAATTGCAACTTAAGGCCAATACATCTGCGGCGAGTTATGAGTCGCATTTCCTGAGTCAAAATAGCATGGTATAGCCAGTTTTTGGACTGATCAATCAAAAATAGCCATCGTTTATGAAGTCAATGAAAAATATTCACTATTTGCTGCAATAGAGACCGGTCACGTATAATATACCGGAGTTCGGGTGCATCTGTGTACGAACTTCAACATATTATGCTGGATCGGTACACTTTGCTGACTCTTGTATAAACGGGAGACTGAAGCACCGGTGCTCCAAACTCCAGTATATTATACTGGATATTTATACTTGCTGGAACTCCCGTATATTATGCGGGAGTTCCAGCATAATTATACTTGAACTCCCGCATATTATACGGGAGTTCCAGCATAGTTATCCTGGAACTTCCGTATAATATGCGGGAGTTCAAGCATACTTATGTTGGAACTCCCGTATAATATGCGGGCGTATTTTTCGGGTTTTGAACAGTATTTTCGCTCAGATTTATATTACATGAACAGTGGCTAAATTTCGATTACTTTTGAAACTGTGGCTATTTTTGAATGACCAGTTGTAAATCTGGCTATTTTTAAATTTCTCCCCATTTCGTGCTGTCTAAGCGGCGTATGTCAAATGTGATTATGGTCACTAATCAGTTTTATTAGTTATATATAGATCTTATTTTCAAAATTTTAATTCTTCTAGATAAAAAATAGACAATAGTGACTTAAATTCCTCTGATAGTAACCCATGTATAATTAATGATTTGTCAATTTCTTTGATACTTCCAAATTCTCTTTTTTAACTTCAACTTCAAAACCTCCTTTTTTGATTTGATGCATATGTGTACTAAATAATGATTTTGAATCATTTTAGACCTTCAGTAAATATGTGACATGCTATATTGAAAAACAATTCATTATACTGTGTGGGAAACTTTTGTTTTTGTGGGATAAATCATTCTTTATCGAAAAATTATAAATGAAGAGTAAATTTTGAAAAGAAAAATCTAGATGCAACTAAAATGGGGAAAATTTTGAGGAATGTTTGTATTTCGATATCCATAAATTGCATTCAACAATGTGAGTAATAAACCGCAGCCAACAAATGCGACTTATAAATGGCAGGCAACTTATCCACTGCAACGTTGAAGGCTTCGTCTTTATCCTTATCTTGTACCCTACAAATGCCTTTTGCATATTAACACGCCATTGAAACTGATAGAGCAAAAATGCATGTTTTGGGGGAAAATTCCAAATAGTGTAACTTTTGAACGAACACAGGACGGTTAAAGTAGTAACAAGGAAATGACGTAAACCTAAAATGATGTCCAAAAGCATAATTATTCACTGTTTACCAACCAAAGAAAAACTAGATTTTGAATCTAATCAACAATCTATCATAAATTTCCAAATTCTTTTTTGAACTTTATTTAATAGCATTTAGTTTTGGGTAGCTTAATGTAACATCACCATTCGAGGAAATAAATTAATCAGTTTGATAAAAATAAAAAAATAAAAAAACAGCTAGCTGGTTTATACTACACTTCCCTCAATATAAGACCATAAGGAAAAAAAGAAAGAAAAAAAAACTAATGAACACCTTCAGAAGTTTAACTAGTGCGATATCACGAAAACGTAGACTTTCAAAACGATACTAGATACAAAATTATGTCACAAGTGAACTAAAAACAAAGGATAAATGAAATTATGTCAAGCATCGACCAGCTTGAGGGATGCTTGAGAAGCTATAAGCATTATTGAACACATTCATGGTCACATTGATTGATATATGTTACAAAATTACAACTTAATTTTGCAATTCAGATTACAACATAAACTAAGCATCTACAAATAAAATGTACGGAACTGAATCTCCAACCCCCACCCTCTACCTTCCTCTCCCGGCCGAGCCTTCTCCGCGATCTTCAATATCAAAATAAATAATCCCTTTGATTGGAAGACGTGAATCTGCACAAGAAGCTTGTTTTCAGCTCGTACTCATCAAACAAATGAAGAAATTATCTATCCACTGATTATTTTGCTTATTGTCACTTGGATATGGCTTCTTCCATATGAGCTATTCAACTAGGACAAGCGCATGATTCAGCGACATAAGAATAGTACAAGTCTGCCTCTTCCTATACCTTAACCTGCAAAAGTGAACGACATTGATAAAATCCATCAAGGCATTTACCTGCGAGAGAAGATGTCAGAACTGTCTGCTATAGCAACATCAAATAGACACCTGAATATACACGGTGTTTACACTTGAAAGTATCATTTGGCATCACGATTCCAATTCTCTTCTGTCCCCATCCTCTCCACAATTTGACATGGAATTTAACCGCTGTTGCAACTGATAGCAGATGAAAAATCATTGTTAATAAATGAGCAAACACTGAGATACTGTTAATAAACCTCTTCCGTCCGTCCGTTCGTCCGTCCGTCGCTCCCTACTTTCTTTCAATTGTTGTTACTTTAGGCCTAGTTTTTGAACCTGAACTTCATCAAGTAAAAGAGATATCTCCACGCCATTGGTGTTCATTTAGTTATTATTATTATTGTTATTATTTATGAAAACATTCCCCAGAATTGCTTTTTCTCATGTTTGGGAGGAAAAGAAATGTTCAAGAAATTCGGAGAAACTAGTCATATTTTTGCAAAGATCCTTCTTTGGGAAAGGTCAGGAAACTGACAGAAAATGATTATAAAGCATGTAGTAGAAATTGGGGAAGATGAAGAAATGATTAGAAATCATGTAGTAGAATTTTATGAAAAGTTATTCACAGAAGCTGAGCATTGGAGGCCTTTATGGCAGGATGAAGAGATAGCTAAATTAACTGATGAGGATAAAGAATGGCTCCAGAGGCCCTTCACTATTGAAGAGGTTGAAGATATTACTAAACTGTGCAATGGTGACAAGGCCCCAGGACCTGACGAATTTAATTTACATTTCTTCCAAAGATGTTGGACAGTTGGAGTATAGTAAAGGATGGTGTATGGAGAACAATATAATTTTTCGACAATGAAGGTTGTTTTGAAAGAAGCATAAATGCAACTTTCATTGCATTAATACCTAAAAAGAAGGGGTCAGAAGGGATAAAAGATTTTAGACCTATCAGCTTGCTAGGTAGTGTATATAACATCATAGCTAAACTGTTGGCAGAAAGATTGAAAAGAGTAATTGGCAAGTTGGTGGCACGAAATCAAAATGCATCCATTAAAGGTAGACAAATAAGTGATGCCGCATTGGTAGCTAATGAGTGTGTAGACTATTTAAACAAAAAAAGGATAAAGGTGGTTGTTTGCAAATTAGATCTCGAAAAGGCATACGACCATATGAATTGGGAATGCTTGCTCAATATTTTGAAGATGACGAATTTTGGAGAGAGGTGGATTAAATGGATCAAAACTTGTATATCAACAGTGAAGTTTTCTGTGTTGGTGAATAAAAATCCTGTAGGATTTTAGCTCCCAGAGAGGATTGAGACAAGGGGATCCCGTTTCCCCTTATCTTTTTGTCTTCGTGATCGAAATTTTGAGTTTAATGTTAAAAAAATCTGAGAAGTTTGGATGGATTGGGGGGTTGTAGAATAGAGAATCATGAAAGAGGAGAAATGAATGTCTCGCATATTTTATATGCAGACGATACCCTGTTATTTTGTGAAGCCAAGAGGGAGCATATTCTCAATCTTAAAGGGATCCTGTTGGCATTTGAAGCAGTCTCAGGCTTGAAAATACGATTGAGGAACTGGCTGATACCCTGGGTTGCAGAATTGAAAATTTTCCAACCAACTACTTAGGGCTTCCACTTGGTGCGAAGAGGAATGATAAAAGAATGTGGCAAAGTGTAATTGATAAATGTACAAATAAGATGTCCACATGGAATAAGCAATATCTGTCCTTTGGTGGAAGAATCACTCTGGTTAATAGTGTGTTGGATGGCACACCAACCTATTTGATGTCCTTATTTCCTATACCCTCAGCAATTGAGAAGAAATCAACTCCATTAGGAGTCAGTTTCTATGGGAAGGCAATGCCGAAAAAAGGAGAATGCATTTGGTCAATTGGCAGAAAGTAATGAGAAACAAGGAAGCTGGAGGGCTTGGAGGGCTTGGAGTGAGGAATTTGAAGCTTCACAACAAGAGTCTATTGTGCAAATGGTTAAGGAGATTTAATGAAGAAGAATGCCACTCAGGAGCAAGATGGCAACCAATTTTCAGTAGACACTTCAATGATTGGGAAGTGGAAGATATCTGTCAACTACTCAAAATTCTAGAGCCTATAGCCTTGGATGATAGAGGGGAGGATGCCCAGATTTGGATGGCCAGTAGAGATAAGAAATACTCTGTTAAAATCTGCTATAATCTTCTTCAACAACAAACTGGGCAGCAAGAGGAATCATGGCCATGGAAAGATGCTTTGGAAGACCAAAGCACCAACAAAAGTTGCTGGATTTGGGTGGACTGTAGCCTGGAATAGATGTCTTACCCAAGATATGCTACAAAGAAGAGGTTTTGCCTTATGCAGTAGATGTTTTTTCTGTGAAGAAAACCAGGAGTCTGTAAATCATTTGTTTCTTCAGCGCCAGCAGACCAGACAGATCCGGGACCTATTCCTTAACATCTATGGTGTGAAGTGGGTAATGCCAAACAGTGTTAGAAGTCTGCTGGAAAGTTGGATCAATCCGTAGGCAAAAGGAAGAAAAATATGTGGATGATCATTCCCTTATGCATCATGTGGACCATCTGGCTAGAAAGGAACAAAAGATGCTTTGAAGATCATAGGACCCAGATTCCTACGCTGAAAATTAGTTGCTTGCAGAATCTATATGTTTGGTGCAAGGAAAGCGTAGTAGAACTTGGTGCAGCTATTAGACATTATGGAATTGTAGTAACTTTATTTGTAAGTGTTATCCTATGATGTTTTGCTTGTACTTTGAAAGTAACCCCTTGGTACTTTTTTAAAGTTTCTTAACAAAAGTTACCTTACCTAATTAAAAAAAAAACCATTGTTTTGCCCTCCTCTTCTCCTTCAACTCACCCAATTGGTACTCACAGCCTTAGAAAGCTGTGCATTTTCTTTTCTCCTCCCCTCTTTTTACTTTTTTCTGGTCCTATTGTCCAGAACGTAGTTTGTTTTATGTTTAACCACAACAGACCTCTTGTCATCCATTCTTTTTTTCTTCAATCCAATTAAAATTAGATAGATCTTTGCATTGAAGAAACTGAGGGTGCACTTACCTGCCAGTATTTTAATTTTTCTGCAGTTAATTCATCTGTCAAATTAATCATCCTGCAAAGTAGAGAGAAGATCAGTTCTTCAATTAAAAATAGTATATAGAACTGAGAGAAGCATGACCACAGTTGATTTGTCCTTGCAGCGGGCTAACCTAGCCTGAAGCTCAGATATTTTGACTAGCAATAGCTTCTCCCTCTCAGAAACAGCTGCTTCAACCTGCAAAACAAAATATCATGATCAAAACGAATGGTTACCATGTGATAAAAGACAAAATACACCAATAACATTTGGGTTGTGTACCAAGTACCGGGGACATCCCAATGATGCCAGATGCACAAGATGAATACTTTAAGAGTGTTAACATTAGAATTCCCATGAAATTATCAGCAGCAATCAATAATATATTTACTTTCCAGTCTCTATGGAGTTAGAGGCTAGAGAAAACGAGGCAAAAGATAATAGAAACACATTGTGATGAGATCATAGATGACAGGAACAAAATGGAGTATTGGTTACGCGATATGGCAATTAAAGGGGTTAAAAAGAAACACACAAATATTTTTTTTATTAGCCAAGACACACACATAACAATTCTAGGTTAATGAAAAACATCTGCTTAAGTAGGACAAGTCCACCATCCAAATAATACATCAGACTGTATACATGTGCGCAGACATATAGTAAAATCTCCTCTTATTAACTCTTTTGGAAAAAGAAAAAAAAAGATATCCTTGGGATCTAGTGGGGCGGGTTCAGAACTCGACGGATAATGGGCCTGGCGCTCAACCCTTCTCCACTTAAATACCAAAAATTTGCGGCAGGGTTCAAACTGACGTGCGCCTAACCTATACATCATGTGTTGCGCTCTTACCATTAGGCTCTGGGGGCACAATCTCCTTTTATTATCAATACTCAGTTTATTTACTTCTTGTCTTTCTCACTTCTAATATAAATAGTTGAATGTACAAAATTCTTTATCCAGAAAATTCCATCAAGCACATATTCCAATTTCTCAAGAATTAAGCAATAATAGTTGGTAAACTCCTGAAGTTTGATTTCTGTGTGTAGCTTACTTGAAACAAACTGACAAGAAACATGAAGAAAACCAGATGGATGAGGCATCCTATTGTCAATCAAGATATGATAAATAGATTATAAATCAAACATTTCAGCATCCTTATGAATAGACTATATAGGTACAGTGTCTGTCAGGATACTGTTGATAAAATACACTGTCCGATTGCAAACATCTTGCATTCAGATGGAAGAATGATTCAGCACAAGGATCATTAAAGAAAGATTTTGAAAGGGAGAAAGGTAAACTGAAGCAGAATGGGGAACAAGACTGAGCAAGTTGCAAATACTTTCTCCACGTCCTCTTAGGTTTCAAGGACCTATTGCATGGTAATTGGCAGGAAGCACAGCAGGTACTAGGATATTCTTCCAAGCAATTTAGGAGCTTAGTATTATCAGTATGGTGTATATCAAATAAAGGACAGTCTTAAAATAGGAGTAATAGTTTCACATATTATACACAATAATTTTCATAGCTTGAACACAACCTGATAGTTTTGCTGTCCAGTAAGATGCATTGGAAAACCTTGAAATGTGTACAATACACTTGATGAAGCTCCACATAAACATTTGCAGCTTCTAAATTCTTAAAACTAACATATTTTCAAAGCAAAGACATGTACTTACAGTTCCGTTGTTCTCTGGGCGCTGTAGGGGAGGTAACTTTCCATTTTGAGAAGCTGAGATAGAATAAGTAATTTCAATTAAGTAAACCTGAATCCATGTTACTGTTGGTAGACATGTTTCTTTATATAAGGACACTAAACATTTCTTTCTTGTTTACTTACAATCTCCTGCCTCAGATAGTTGCAAGCTACTCAATAGATTTACAATGAGATCCTGATAACAAACGCAGTAGAAATAAAAAGTTAGAAGAACCAGAGAAATAGAATTGAATTAGTGACTCTTGTCCCCATTTCCTTTCTTGTTTTTGTTTTGTTTGGGGGAGGGGGAGTAATCTTGCATCCCTACCATAAACTGATGCCTTACCTGTTGGATTGATGTCTGTTGAAAAAGATTTTGTAGGTGAGGCATGAGAACTGAAGCAGGAACATTATTAAGGCCAAGATCCTTGGGTGGTTGACAGGGTGGCTGACAATTGATCAAAAATATAGTATTATTAGGTCAATTAGTTCTTCATTTTTCACGGCTATTTTCATTTGGGTAAGACACAATAGCCCATTAAGGTGGGGCTCAAAAGTTTAACATATTCCATCAATAACTGCAGTAGTAAAGAAAGGGAGAATACACACACCATCTGTTTAGATTCGACCAGCCATTCTCCAACACTAGCAGACTTCCTAAGTGGTGATCCCTGGGGATCACAGAAATCTTGTGTCAAAAGATACTATAGGAATGAAACATTGTGTTCTTTTGAATCAAAAGGCAACACCACACCACTTACTTGGGAAGATCGTCGAGGAACTGTACATAATGGAATATCCTAACATATATATTTAAGTTAGCCAACAATCACCTAGAAGAAAGAGCATGTAAAAATATGATTTACCTTTACAAGATCTACATTTTCCGATGTTACAGAAAAACGGCCTTTTATTTGAACCAAGTTCGGCTTTGACTTGTCATCCAAAGAATCTTTGAATCCTGAACAGATGAAAAGTATAATTACTGCGAAACCCTTAGTTAGGATGCCACCTAGATTTTCCCTATAAACCAATGGTCATACACACAATAGTAAAATGAACTAGTGTTGAGAGCATTAATACCCCCAGAAGATTTAATTGGAGCTGATAAACTATTTCCTGAAGCTCGGTTAGGAAGCATTAAGGGGCCGCTAAAGCTGGGTGCTCTTCGCACTTGATGAGCTTTATCTCCAGGTTGTTGGCTTTCAATTTCACTTCTGCAAGAGAAACGTAAGTTACCTCACTGAAAGTTCCCATTTTGATAGCAATTGTCCAGACAAATGAATAATCTCATACTTAGATGCGCAAATGCTCCAAGAAAGCACAATGAATTACAATGTAGAATGATTTCGGTGTATTACGATTATTTCATAAACCGAAATTAGCCTATATAAAATGTATTCAACACACTAATTTTAGAGAAAATGCCAGTGAGAATTCCTTCTCTCAACAATCTAAGAAAAGAAATCCGGCACCTGCCAGATAGATGGTAGAGAGACCAAGTTTGAGCTTTTGATTCTTACCAATTCCTTTTCACCCCGCAGCTTGGACTGAAGGGAAAGGCTATTTGATTCCTGAATATTAATGAAGCTTCATATTTCAAGTTGTCTTGGTGCGATGTTTTTTTTAAATAAGGTAAAGTAATTTATTGATACTGTACCAAGATGGTACACAAAGATGTTTTGATGCAACGTTTTTCTTTTGATAAGTTGTCTTGGTGCAATGTAAGATATACAGAGGAATAAGAAAGCAATGAGTCGTAGCAAACCTTTCAGAGTTCCGAGCTCTTTCCGATGCCGAGTGATTTAGTACAACACCAGCCATAAGTGGTCCACTCTGACTTTGACGAGCTTTTGGTGTTTGACTTCTATTCTTGACCGGTAAAGCATCCTTCTCTGAGGTTAGGGGCGGCAACTCTGTTTTTGATACGTTCTTCTTTAGTCCATTTTTCTCCCAATGATCAGAATCCAGTTGATTATTTTCCAGATCTTTTCCATTCTTGATCTCATATTCAGCTAATGGCACTTCACCAACACTTTCTTGCTCACTGGAAAAAATGTACCAATGAGAGTTCAATTGAGATTATAATACTCCAAGGCCTACTTTGACCAAAAACAAAATTTTAGTTAGTGGCTCACATAATCATAGCCCATGCATAATTATTACCTACGTGATCATATTTTAGTGATGATGACAAAACCATTATTAATATTCTCTCCAGGGGAGAGCAGTTTAAAAACATATGCTGATGTTTATGATCTTCTGATCATAGCCCATGCATAATCGTTACCTGCATTATCATATTTAGGTGATGATGACAAAACCCTTATTAACATATTTAGGTGATGATGACAAAACCCTTATTAACATGCTCTCCAGGGAAGAGCAGTTAGTTCTCATTGCATACGCTGATGTTTTTGATCTTCTGAAGAAGACAAATTATTACGTTGAGAACATCTGGTAGGTACTTGGTCCCACAGGAAAAAATATTCTATCCAGAAGAGAGGACATCATGGATAAACTAACTTCAAAAACATCAATATGGAATCTCAGAACAAAATTTAACAAGAAAAAACACATACACCCTGCACCTCTATTTCTATGACATGCTTAGTTATTTGGGACATTCCAAAATGTTGACAACATTCAGTAAGATAAATAGTTTACAGCATTTATAATACAGATTTGGTTAATTATCCAAATTTTGAACTTTAATATGATGTTTCCTGAATCATGCTAATTTTCAGGAATTACTTTAATATTTTATTACATCAATACAATATGCTTTAAGTTATATTAACAACTTAAACGCCCATCCAGAAAATACGGCTGTTTAAAATGAGGAGTACAACATTTGGTCTCAAGATGGTTTAACTCGTTCTAACTCCTAAAAGTACAAGGATTTCAGCTCTTTAAAACTTCAGAATTCAGAACAAGGAGTCAGATTCCCCCTTGCAAACTAACAGCTACTAATTTGATATCTTTCTACGACAATTTTTTTGTGCCTGGACAAAAAGAGTGACATATATACCTGGCAATCGAATCTTTTCTTGGGATCTGTTTTCCAGCATATGGTGATGCAATAGATTTTTCCTGCAAATAGGAGAAGAATTCATGTACAAGATGCTATGGCTAAAGAAAAAAAAGGCTAAATATAGATCTAGGCCGATATTAATAGCTTGAAAATAGACTAGAAAACTATAGCAAAAGACTGCCAAAGACCTTGTAGTTCATATAAGCTTTCATGGCTTCATCTTCTTCCTTAATTTCTTGTATTTCGTCATCGTCCTGTACCTGCCACAGCGAATGTCAAACCAATTCAAATTTGGGATGGCAAAAATCATGGAGCAGAAGTGAACAAGTATCTTTATGAGACACAAAGAGACCTCTCTCACATACATACCAGTGAAGCCTGAAGCTTCAAATCCTCCAGATCAAAGTTCCAGGCGCTAACTCCCCGTTGGTATTCACTCTGTGTAGAACAAGAAGTTAAAACAGAAGGAAAATATTTAAAGAATGCAACTCCTGATTATGTTCATTCTCAGCTGCTACAGATAAAGAAAATTGAAAAGAATAAAATTAGCCTACAGGCACAAAGTAGACACTGCAAAAGAGAAAAAAGATGAAGGAAAATACTTGCTTTTATAAATTTAAAAAAAAAAATTGCCATAGACAAAATGCAAGTAGCAACAATTTCAGCTAGGAACATAAATACATAATTTGAGTACATCATCACCATCCTTTTTGTTTTCTCTTTAGAAACGTGAAGTTCATCATCAACATAATAATATCCCTCTCCAAAGTCCAAGGATCGAAACTGTAGAAGAAGAGAAAGTATAGAATTTTCTAAAAGAACCAACAGAATGAAGTTGACAGTTAAAATTAGCCAACTGCATTCTCTAACCAATTGTATATTTGTATCTTAGATTTTCAAGGAATGCATAAAGTCCAAAATAGCAAAATGGAGATCCAAAGTTCTGGAATTCATAATTGAGTGGCTGACTAAATTTTCTTATCAAAGATGGAAAACCAATTCTGGACTACATAGAGTCATAGACACATCACTCTCTTGGACATTTTCGCTCACAGAAGAATACCATTGTAGCTACTGCAACAAATAAATGTACGAAAATATAGATGGTATAACCATTGCGCACTAATGAACAATGCCATTGACGGAACAATTTCATCAAACCTGTGACAAAGCTTCCTGCTCGGAAGAAGGCATTTTCTTCAAAGCTAGTTGCGCAGCATCTTTAAGCTGCAATGATTTCATCAAGCAACATTAAACAATGCTACGTATGAAAAATGATGAACCCTTAGAACAATCCACTTATGAAATACCTGGAGGGCTTTAACTCGATGCCAAAGTGGTGGCAAGTCAGCAAAAAGTTTCTTTACAGAAAGCTCTGGAGGCTTGGCATTTTTGAAAAAAGAATGCTTCAACAACTTCTCAGCGGTTGGCCTTTTATTTTGATCTTTCACCAAGCACATTGCAACCATTTCCTTGAATGACTGTTACGACAAGAAAAAACTATCTTTCATTTCCATACATGACCACAAGATAAAGACTGAAGCACGTAGAAAAGCAACATATTCAAATATCTTCATGTACATATGTAAATGAAACTGGTAATAAGCAATACCATTACCTTAGAGAATTTTTTGTCTCGGTCATAATCAAGTCCAGGAGGGGCATTCTGTATTGTCATCAGTAGAACCTGTGGCAAGAGCGCAGAGGGTAACTTAAAATAACGCATACTCAAGCACAAAGCTAAAATATTATTGTTGAACCCTCTTGGAAATTAATATAAACCTTCATTGGAGGATACTTTGAAAATGGAGCATGACCATGAGCCAACTCCAGGGCAGTTATTCCAAGTGACCAAATGTCAGCCCTGTAGAAGGAAAAAAATTAATGTCTCTTGCAACAATCATAATAACATTCCCAGTAACACTGTATAAGTAAACCAACACATCACCCAGACAGTCACAAAACGTAGACAATTCAGAATTCTCATCTTAGGGCCTGTTTGATAACTTTTTTTTTCTTCTAAGCACTTAAACTGACCAATTTAAGTGATAATAATTTAGACTTCTTTATACCCTAAACAAAAAATCAATACCACCTAAAATATTTTACGAATTTCAGGTGAAACAAAGTCTAGTTATCACTTAAGTCTGAAAGACCACATATCCAAAAGCAAGCTTCGTGAATAAAAATGCATACATCATTTCTTCACGCATGATGGATGCTTCATCATTACAACATAAATAAGTCTACATTATGTGTTTGGTAAAGTTAAAAGTACTTATAAGTCGAGTGCTTATAAGCCAAAAATAAGCCAAAAGTCATAAGCTGGTCACCCCCAGCTTATGAATTTTTAGCTTATAAGCACTTTAAGTTTGACAAAGATTTTTACTATTTTATCCCTAAAATATTCACTCAAAATAGAACTCCTACATCGATACTCACTGCCTCACCTATTTTTTCAACCTACCCCCGCCTCTTCAAGTCTGCAATTCTTATTGACTATTTGAGATAAGCAAATTCTCTATTCCTTTGCATATTTGTATCTATGTGATTGTGTATTAATCTTTGCACTCTATGTAATAAACGAGGACATACCTAATTTTTGGTGTATTGCTTTTTAAGTGTTGTGGTGATGAAGACATTGATTCTCTTCAAATATTTTATTTTATTTAGGTTTATTTTTTTACTGAGAAACTTTTGTCAATTTATTAATTATAACTTATGATTATATGCTTATTATAAAATAAATTATATTTATCATAAAAATATCTTATCTAATCAAAGTTGTATTTAAAATAAAATGACAAACAGAATATTTTGTATTTGAATCATCTCGAATCTAAAATGTGGAAGAAATTACGCTCTTATAAGTGAAAACAGTTCTAAGGTTATTCAAGTCATCTTAACAGAAAAAAGAGCTTATCAACACTTTTTTATCAAATATTGCAACATCTTATTATCAATTTCAGCACTTTTTGGCTTATCTACGCGTTTGGTAAAATTAAAAGTGCTTATAAGCCAAAAATAAGCCAAAAGCCATAAGTTGGTCTCCCACCAACTTATCAAATTTCAGCTTATAAGTACTTTAAGTTTGACTAAAATATTTACTATTTTATCCCTAAAATACTTCTTTTTAAAACAAAACTCTTTGTATACCTAGTTCTTCAGCTACTTATTATTAATTTAAGCACCTTTATCCAAACACGTAACTGCTTATTTTTTAAATCAGCTTCAGCACTTAAAAGTGCTTTTCTGCACCTAATGCTTATCAGCTATTCTAAATCAGCTAAGCCAAACGGGCTCTACATTAACTCTAGCTAGCATTATCTAGTGACAAAATTAATATACTTCCCGTTATAGTTTCAACAAATATTCAAGAGGATATTTTAGATTTGAATTCAGTGACAGGATTAAAATACATAAACTTAATACCCTTCAGCATGAAAATTTCAGTAACTAAAATCATCCAATGATACAATTTCAGTTGGAATTCAGACTTCAGCTTTGTCAAATAGCTCTAGTCAACCACTAAATGAATATTTACATCATATCATATAAAACCATCAAAACCTTACTCACAACAAAGAGAACTCACTTGAAATCATATCCAGTTCCAGGCTGCAGAACTTCTGGTGCCATCCTACAAAATAAAAGTAGTTGATAGACATGTAAAACACGAAACAATTTCATAGAAACAAATACTGATGAGTGGAAATTGACCAAAAGGATGCTTATATGCTCACCAGCACGGAGTTCCTACAAAGGTATTCCTAGACCGCTGTCTATCACCGCTGTCAAACATGCATGCTGAAACACCAAAGTCCCCCAGTTTTACTATCCCATTGGTATCCAGCAATATATTCCCAGCCTGCAATGAGGAAAAAATGGTACAGAAACCACAAATATTGCAAATTTGAGGATCAGCGACAAGGGAACATCAGTTTTAACAAACCTTAACATCTCGATGGATGTGCCCATGTCTATGGAGATATTCCAAAGCCTTGAGAGTTTCCTTCAACATAGAACAAATAGCGGATTCTTCGAATCCATCTGGATATGCTATCTTCATGAGATGCAGACAAGAACCCTCGGCCATGAAAGGCATCACCACCCAAAGGTAGCTATCAACAACAAACGAACAGAATGACTTTATTACATTAGGATGGTCTATCAAACTCATCGTTTGAGCTTCCCTGCGAATGTCATCCTGTGAAGAAGTAAATTCTTTCAACTGACTATTGCAAAAAGTGGCAGCATGATACATCAAAATAGAAATGCAATCCAAACAATGCGATTAAGGTTTAGTTGTTACTGTCACACTTGTATTTTTAGTTTGGATAGATTTGTACGAGTGATAAGTGTGAGACTTAGAAAACATCTAGTTTTAGAGAACGGAGAACCTCTGATTTGTCCTAAAAAAGAAATTGTTGAACGGCGGAATAAACTGAGCCTGAATAGAGTAGAATGAATAAAGAGGATTCATATAGTTAATTGTTTCCAACTAGTTCTGGATATTCGAATTACTGTTTAATTCATAATGCTGTTAATGGAAGAGAATTGGGCCACCTGAAACATATAATGAACCAAATAAGTAAATATTTAGTTTACCCGGCTAAAGAAAATATGAGGTGTTATCCTTCTTTTGGGTTTTGGAGAGGGGATTGGGGGGGGGAAGGGGAATGTACATGCACCACCTAAATATATTGTTCCCTAATAACATGGAAAAGAAATTATCTAGCAACATCAGATGCCAACCAGTGACTCCTAGTCAAAAAATTTAATCTAAATTTGGTGGAAGTAGCAATTTGACGGGCTAGTCCTTACATTAAAATCAGTTGAGTAGTGATCATGTTTTTTAGCCAAATGAGTTCGTCTTTGTACATTTCAATCAAAATAAGAGTTTCTTAATTAATTCCCCAATAGTTAGCCATTAAAAAGGTGGACACCAATGCCAGGAGGATCCCGTTATCGCGGGCTCAGGAGTAGGCGAGTGTAGTTACCAGTGTTGTGAAAAGCGCTCGCTTCAACGCTTAAAGCGTGAAGTGAAGAGGGAACTTGGTCGCTTCTATGTTGTAAAGCGTAGCAGGTGTTATAATACGTTCGCTTTTGCCAGAAAAGCGAGAAGCGTGAGAAGAGACAATAGCGACAGAAGCGAGCGCTTCGATATATTAAGGCTGCCAATGATTATAAATTAAAAAAGCTCTCTTTTTTCAAAACATATCGAGCAGTAGAAAAAAAAACAGGCGACTATAGTTCCCATTTTCTGCACTTTTCAAGTTAAAGTTCATCAAGTTCAAGCCCAGGTATGTAATTCCTCCTACTCCTCCGCCTCCTCCTTCTTCTTCCACTGTTTCAATCTCCAAATAGCAGCTGCCAAATTTATTTATTTTCCCTCTGGTTCTTCTTTTTCTCATTCTCTTCTTCTTTTTCTTTCATTGTTTCAGTCTTAAATTGCAGCGAAATACTGCCCAATTTTTTTCGTTTCAGTTGCTGCCATTTTTTTGCTTACAGTAACATAGGTTGTAAATGCAGTATCTATTTTAATATTTTTATTTAATTCTGCTTCACTTCAAAAAAGCGAGCGCTTCGCTTCTCGCTTTAAGCGAAAAGGGACTTGTCGCTTTTCCTCGCTTCACGCTCTTCACAACACTGGTAGTCACCCTTCCCTCCTCAATGGCGAGTGCGGCCAACAACTTCACCAATTTACCGGTAATCCTAAACATGCTCCCACATTCCAACCGAAAATTACAAAAGAGAACAGAAATGTTCAGCCTAACTATTATATTGTTAAATGCTCGTCTGAGGCGCGCGTAAATTCTAAGACTTAATGGAGAGTGCAAGCTAGTCACTTCACCCCACTTGGCGCTTTGGTGCAGGCATAGCACGCACCTTAATGGTCTGTCTTAAAGAGGACAAGAAATAGATAACAAATTGATATATTTTATAAACTTATATTTATTTATTTTTATAAGTAAAGATAATTATTAGCAATATGATATGTTTTCCTTTCCCAAAAAATAATCCTTTTCAAAGCAATATGATATGTTTTTCTTTTTATAATTCTGGTGTCCGGGCCAGCTTGCGCACAATTCGATTATTCCACTGGGTGCTACTATCTCCAACCAGTATAGGTACATAGTCTGCCATTGCCAAGGCTTAGACAGATGGAAAGAATCACCTACTGCATTTTGTCTTTGTTGGGATTGAATTGTAATCTCCGAAGCTTGCACTTAGTTCTCATTGGCCATTTGGATATGTTAGCAGCTTAAGGATGAAAATATGTGAGAAACTACGATATGAAATCAGAATTTTAGTACAAAAAGAATATGTCAATAATATGAATTAGAAACTTGCTTCTAAATCATACATTTACAACTAGATTGAACTTGTTTATATGGCTTTTACTCAGAATATGCTAAGTTATTGTAGTTTCCAATTCTATAGCCCATAAAACTACTTTTTATGTTTATTGTAACTTTATCTTGTTATATACTTTTTCTCGCCCGGGCCTTACTACACTAAAAATCATGCTTTACTAGCGCTTTGTGCGGTTAAAGTCAAAACCCCACCAATACTTGGTACCTTTCTTTGTTTTCGCCTTTGATAACACTGACCAAATAAATTTTGGTGGGTGAACACATGCACACATCAATACAACCCACAACCAGCTAAAATTTAGAACTAAACTGTTGTCCCGAGTATAACAAAGGCATGTGCCATCGCTCTCGGTTATTTTTTAAAACAAAAAAACAAGGTTATACTCTTTTTTACAGCGATGTTAGAAGCAACAATTTGAGGTGGTCATGGGGAGGAGTTCCAACTGAAAATGATTGAATACTGAGAAGAGTCAAAATTTACAAAGGGAAAGAACCTATACTTCAAAACACTAGCAATATGCCATAAACAAGAGCAGTCCTTCATGCTGTAATCTTGTGAAACTGGAGATGCAGAATGCATGTAGCAGCTTTCCATATGAGCAGGTGTAGGTTGTGCGTATGTTAGTACCAGGTACTAGTATATAAGTTCAAGAAAACCCTATCTGCCAAAATGAACTGAGGTCACAAGAGAAAGAGAAATGCTGGGTGGCACGAAAATTGACCTAGCAGAGAGGGTCATGGTTACTTTCGGGATACTTCCTCTCAAATATTTTTCTCAGGCTGGTTACAGTAAGGGGACTATTAATTGCTTGTACCAGTTCTGCATTTACCTTATTAAGAAGGAAAAGATATTGGAGGATCAATTCGTTTGAGAATAATAATTTCAAAAAGACAAAGTTGTGGTGTTCTAATAGTGAAAAATAGAACAAGAGCTTTATGAGACAAATCAGCTAACCAAAAAGAGAACTTTTTTGAATTTTGATAGCTAGCATCCCTTGATAAAATAGAATTAGCGGAGATAGGGATGATGTGGTATCTTGTTGGGAGCTGGGATTTGATAGTATTCGTAACACGAATCCCAGGGGCTTCTCAGATAAGTTGATCGTAGATGATGTAATTCAAGTGAACATTTAAGAAGAGAACTATTGCAAAGTTTCTTTGTCCATTTCATTGTTGATCAATCAATCACTCGATGCAAGTCGTTGTTATTCTTACTACAAGTTAAGTAAAAAGAGCTGCCACTTTGGAAATAAGCCTACTTGATTGATTATATTTTGTAATCTGATTACACACAAATTAAATCTCGCTCCATATTTCCCTGAGTGCGTTAGTACTGATTTTTTTTCCAGCATTATAAAATTATTACAGGGACCAATACACGTATAAAATCAGTAAGTTTGTTAAATCAACATCACTTGGAGCTACCAAATAATGAGTCTTGTTGCATTAGCCGTTGACAAATTACAAGGAATACAAACATTTGACCTATTCAAGTCAAAGCAAACAAGGGAATCACAATTGTAGGATCGTCCGTTCAACTCTATGATCTCCATAGCAAAATTTGCAATTCTAACCACTTAGATATACTAAAAATGCATCTAATCCGCAAGTCAAATCAAGTCAAAATCAAATTTTCAACCAGCAAAACTCAAAGCAGAAGAAATAGAGAACGAAAGGAGAACAAACCAGATTGCTATTACAGCGATCGAGATCCAAGCACTTGACTGCGATGACTTCATTGAAGGGAAGATAGATCGCTCTATAAACAGTTGCACTAGCTCCGTAACCGACTTCTTCTAGAAGCTTGTAATCGTTTGGATTCGCCGAATAATTTCTCGGACCGCCGCTGGCCATCGTCGCTCCGCCAGAAGAAGCAGAAATCGTTTAAGTGTTAGAAAACTGAATTGTATAAAGTCGCCGTTTATTGAAAATAACCGTTAAAGTTGACGGAGAGAATCGGAGATGTATTGGCAGTTGAATGTAGCAGCTCACAGAAGAGCTATTCTATGACAAATCTCCGAATTATTAGGCTATTATCGGTATTTTCAGATTTTGAGTTTGTTTTACTATTTTGTTTTTCGAATAATATATTTTTTGTCCTTTTTTTTTCCCTCTAAATTCTAGGCGATAATTTACTGGACGTGCCTGTTGAGTGTTGACTACCATGAGAAATTAGATAGAAAAAAGAGAGAAATATATTAAAGGAAGGAGGTGACTGGATATGGGTAATTCGGGTCTGGGTCCGGATCAAAAGTTGGGTGGTGTAGAGACGCTGACGTGGAGACCTGCATCTCTTTGATGACACGTGGATCCTTGCCACGTGCTATGATTAGTGCAGGTTAATCAGTAATTTTTGGCATTCAACGGGTTTTAGTGAAATGATAAGCCAAGATTACTCCTTTTTTTCAAAAACATTTCTATTTGAAGAGCAAAAGGATAGAAGATTTTCATCGATACCGTTAGAACAACAATAAAACAACAACAACCCAATATAATCTCACTTAGTGGGGTCTGGGGAGGGTAGTGTGTATGCAGACCTTACCCCTACCCTAGGATAGAGAGGCTGTTTCCAAACAGACCCCCGGCATCGAACTTCTCACCTTGCTCTTGGGGAGATTCGAACTCACAAACTCTTGGTTGGAAGTGGAGGTTGCTTACCACCAGAGTCACCCCTCTTGTCTAAATTAATTTGATCGCTAGAAGTACTTTTCCTTTTGCGATAATGACTTGGTTTCTTTCTTGAAATCACAAAAATCAATCGTACTCAAATTAATTGTGGGTCAAATTATATTTCACAATGTATATATATATATATGGGTCAAAATCAGACCATCAGGTGATTTTCATTAAAGGAAATGGAAAGAGGTCGACCCGTCATGGTCGTGCCCAGTAGGCATAATGGCGATGAGTATCACGAGCACTACCGAGATCAAGCCATCAGAAGGCTCACACGGCAGAATGTAATACTTGGGCGAACGAGGAAGAGTATAGTCACGAGAGGACCTGTTGGTTAAGGACCATTGGGTGAAAGGAGAAATTGAGAGTATATTTAAAAGGAGGACAAAGCATAAGGGGGAAGAGAGAGAGAAAGAAGTCTAGATTTCGGATTACAAGCCTTTGTAATTTTCATTGGTGGATCAATGAAGCTAAATCTCACAGTTATCAACGAGATTCCTTCCTTATCTTCTTTGCTTGTACAAATCTGAAATCATATATCAAATATGTAAGCTTATTATTTACATTTAACATCTTTCAATCCTTCTAAGAAATGTTATATAAACTCGATCCCTGTGATTTTATTATCCATTATGTCTAGATTTGAAGTTGATTATGTTTAGCTATGATTTACCCTCCATTTCATCTTTAATTGGTTTAACTAAAAGACTTAACACTTTTTAGTCAAACAATTTGGCATCTTCTATGGGGATTTTCTAGCCAAATTCTTTAGTTTCCTTTAGATCTAGAACCAATCAAATATTACTTCCAGGCTGTTACAACCTCACCATTTCGGTGACAACGCCTACGTGAAAAGAATGGTAGGTAAGTTCTCGAAATAACAGTATCAATCTAGGACAGATCCCTGCATAAAATAAAAATCATGACCGATGTCTATACGAGACCTCTCCCCCCGTAACAAAGGGTTTAGAAAGTCATGTGCACGATTTAAGTAGAGCCACGGTCGCTAGGTGCTTGGCATGACCGCAACCCCAAGCTAAGTATTCACCATTTATACCAACCTGCACTTCTACCCCCAGGAAGGAATGATAACCTTCTGCATGACCCTTTGGAAGATCAGGCATATCCTGTATTATTTTTCGTATCACACATGTTGGATGGTCTATAAACAAAGCATGACAGGTTTCCCTTATTGTGTACGCAAATCTGACTGAGACTCGACCTCGATGTCCCAACGGGTGAGGTAATCCCAACTCACAAGAAGTCTAGACGCAATTAAACGGCGAAGCTAAACATGGCTGCCAAGTCAAAAATCACTATTCGAGCGCTAAGTGGAACGAGTAGTCCCACAACGTTGTTTCTCCTTTCACTGGCTTGTCAGGACTAGGTAACAGATAATTTCGTTGTGGCTTATATTCACTATTTTGTTGATTCAAAACAGGAATGCGAGCACTCGCATAGGTATACGAACAAGGGACCAATGCTGTAAAAACACCCCCAAAAATGGTTCCGCAGCATACCACCTCACAAGTAATGACCGAGCAAAACCCTCTAAACCGTAGCGTATCACAAATAGCATAAATTCCTCGATACATATCAACTATCAAAAAAACAATCTCCAGTAAAAGCAAAATTAAGCAAATTGGGACTCGCCCATAAAGCACGCAGCATTCTCCAATCAAAGCGAAAATTGAGCGAATTGGGACTCACCCAGGCAATGCACAATATCCTCCAAATGAAAGTGAAATTAAGAGAACTAGAACTTGCTTCAATGCACGTGAATACAACACAACAACGAGTAATGTTCCTCAGCGAAAACAACACAAAGGGTTACAATTTCGACCTCGCTCGAAATAATACCCTTACAGCCATCGGCCTTTCGCCAAGATTAAAGTTCGACCTTGCTCGAAGCTACAAAGGGTTACAATTTCGACCTCGCTCAAAATAACACCCTTACGGCCATTGGCCTCTTACTAAGACTACAAAATATTCTTGTAAATTATGGCCAATACCGGGTATATAAGCAGTGATTTCAAATCCAGAGGTTAATCGTACTCTGGCATCTTTACGTAATGCAAAGTTTGGTTTCTTTGGGGTGATAGGCCAAGGGAAAATCTCGACCTTGCTCGAAGCTACAAAGGGTTACAATTTCGACCTCGCTCAAAATAACACCCTTACGGCCATTGGCCTCTTACTAAGACTACAAAATATTCTTGTAAATTATGGCCAATACCGGGTATATAAGCAGTGATTTCAAATCCAGAGGTTAATCGTACTCTGGCATCTTTACGTAATGCAAAGTTTGGTTTCTTTGGGGTGATAGGCCAAGGGAAAATCTCGACCTTGCTCGAAGCTACAAAGGGTTACAATTTCGACCTCGCTCAAAATAACACCCTTACGGCCATTGGCCTCTTACTAAGACTACAAAATATTCTTGTAAATTATGGCCAATACCGGGTATATAAGCAGTGATTTCAAATCCAGAGGTTAATCGTACTCTGGCATCTTTACGTAATGCAAAGTTTGGTTTCTTTGGGGTGATAGGCCAAGGGAAAATCTCGACCTTGCTCGAAGCTACAAAGGGTTACAATTTCGACCTCGCTCAAAATAACACCCTTACGGCCATTGGCCTCTTACTAAGACTACAAAATATTCTTGTAAATTATGGCCAATACCGGGTATATAAGCAGTGATTTCAAATCCAGAGGTTAATCGTACTCTGGCATCTTTACGTAATGCAAAGTTTGGTTTCTTTGGGGTGATAGGCCAAGGGAAAATCTCGACCTTGCTCGAAGCTACAAAGGGTTACAATTTCGACCTCGCTCAAAATAACACCCTTACGGCCATTGGCCTCTTACTAAGACTACAAAATATTCTTGTAAATTATGGCCAATACCGGGTATATAAGCAGTGATTTCAAATCCAGAGGTTAATCGTACTCTGGCATCTTTACGTAATGCAAAGTTTGGTTTCTTTGGGGTGATAGGCCAAGGGAAAATCTCGACCTTGCTCGAAGCTACAAAGGGTTACAATTTTGACCTCGCTCGAAATAACACCCTTATGGCCATCGGCTATTGGCCTTCGCCAAGGGAGAAGCTTGACCTCGCTCGAAGCTATAAAGGGTTACAATTTCGACCTCGCTCAAAATAACACCCTTACGGCCATTGGCCTCTTACTAAGACTACAAAATATTCTTGTAAATTATGGCCAATACCGGGTATATAAGCAGTGATTTCAAATCCAGAGGTTAATCGTACTCTGGCAACTTTACGTAATGCAAAGTTTGGTTTCTTTGGGGTGATAGGCCAAGGGAAAATCTCGACCTTGCTCGAAGCTACAAAGGGTTACAATTTTGACCTCGCTCGAAATAACACCCTTACGGCCATCGGCTATTGGCCTTCGCCAAGGGAGAAGCTTGACCTCGCTCGAAGCTATAAAGGGTTACAATTTCGACCTCGCTTAAAATAACACCCTTACGGCCATCGGTCATCGGCCTTCGCTAGGGGAGAAGCTCGACCTCGCTCGAAGCTACAAAGGGTTACAATTTTGACCTCGCCCGAAATAACACCCTTACGGCCATTGGCCTTCGCCAAGAGGAAAGCTCGACACCACCCGAAATAACAAAGGATTACAATTTTGACCTTGCTCGCAATAACACCTATACGGCCATCGGCCTCCGCCAACAGAAGAGTTCGACCTCACTCAAATTTACAACTGGCTATAATTTCAACCTCGTTCGAATATATATGCCCAAAGAATGACAACTTCAAGTTCGACCTTGCCCAAACATACAAATTCGAATTCGCAATTAAAAGAGTCATGGACTCATCACAATGAAAATCAAAAGATACACAAATGAGGGCGAAACAACTATTTTATTCAAATACACATGCGCGCCAGCTGCACCTTACAAAGGGCCGAAATGGGCCCATAGGAAAGGAAAGTAAACAACGAAAGAACAAAAAAAGAACTAAGTACACTGGATGCGGCAAAGGCCTCACTCCGCATCATCTCCGCCGTCGCTCCTCCCGATATCACCATCATCATCAGAAGGGAGACTCGCCCCCGATATCAATGCCCTCTCCAGTTTTCAGAGTCGCATGGTCATACCCACATGTAGCACAAGCCTCGTGCGCCTTTGACCAGGCATCTTCAAAGGTGGCCTTCGGGATACTCCCCGCCTCCTACAAACCCTTGTAAATATCGCACTGGGCCTCGGCGTTGACCCATAACTTGTATAGGTGGCGTGGGACCATAACAAAGGTAGACTCGATCTGGGCTAACAACTATTCCTTCTCGGCCTCGAGTGCTACGACCCGGTATCCTAAGGTCGAAGCCTCCGGTCGATTTCACCAATACGCTCCTCGATCCGCGCATATCTCAGCATGGCCGTAGTCCTCTCATATTCCTGCTTAGATTGAAGGACGCGGATTGTATCCTCCAACACCATCACCCTCATCAAAGCTGATTACCGAGCCTCCTCGCACTCTCCATTTCGGCCACTTCTTTTCCAGCTCGGCCAATTTCCCCATCCATTCAACACTCAAAGCTTCAAGTTTGGTAGCATTCTATTCGAGTTCGGCTTGCAGAGACAACACCTTCGCCTGAAGATCCTCGCACTATGCGGCAACTCCCTTTCCCACCTCGAGTTCCTCCTCTTTGGCACAGAGCAGCTCCTCGAGCTCATTGCATCTTCGGATGGACTGCATCAATTCCTGATCCCTTTTCTCTAACTCTTCCCTGATGGATTGGGTGACAGTACACGCCCTGAGCCACTCGTGCATCTCACAGCATTTGTTGCGATACCGCCGATACTTCTCAAACATCTTCAGAAAAATTGCGGCCAGAGTCTCGGCCCTACGAGCACTCTCGATCTCCTGCATGTAAGACTGAAAACAAAGAGAAAAAATGAGTCGTTAAAGACCAAGGTCACGAAGCAAAAATAATAATATCAACAAATAAGGAAACCTACCCTTAGATACATCGCTAGGGGTTTCACTGGATATTTAAAAATTGACTAAATTGACCGAACTGAACCGTATCGAATCGATTTTTAGGTTTCTTTTAATAAAATCATAGGGTTTTTCTAAATCTATAATCGTATCGACAATTAGAGTAGTTTTTTATTTTATAAAAATAAACCCAAAAAAATACCGAATCGTACCGAATAAATGTACATATGAAAAATATATTTATATACTTCCTTCGTTTCAATTTATGTGAACCTATTTCCTTTTTGGTCCGTGCCAAAAAACATCTTTCCTAATTTGGAAACAATTTACCTTTATGCAATGATTTATAGTCACACAAAATATATGTGCCTCATTTTACACCACAAGTTCAAAAGTCTTCTCTCTTTTCTTAAACTCCGTGCCCAGTCAAATGGGTTCACATAAATTGAAACGGAGGGAGTATTAAGTTTAAAAATAATAAAGTACTAAATTTTTCCTTGGGTCTTGAAATTATGAAAATGATTACAAGCCAACAAATAATTAAGATCAAAATCCTAATTCCCAAATCTATTATGCTACTCCTACTAAATCTAAGTTATTTCCAGCATATTCACTAGCAAGACACAAAGTACTCTAATAATTATGAGTAGAAAACTATAATTTATTGAATATGTTTCCTTTCGTATGACTTAGATTTATCTTTTTAAATATTTAATCTTTTATAGACTTTATTTTTAAGTCCCAATTTGGTTAATATCTACTTGTGTGATTTATCTTTTCTTTGTCTTTGCATAATTTCTTTTACGCAGTGATAGAGTAGTTGATGGATCTATACTCTAGTCATCTTTCATATTTTCATAATTTATCACCGGTTAAACAGTAAAAATTTCTAGAAATTTTTTGCTAAGTCTTATAAAAGCATGTACGTTATTACATTCTATTTTTACTAGTGACTTTTACATGATATTTTATAAAATACCAAAAATTAACCAAATTGTATCGATACCGAAGAGAAACCGACATGATTGGAACGGTTTCAAAAAGTTTAGATTTGTTTATACATAATGGAATAACCGAAAAATTGGTATGATACAAATTTTATAAAATACATGTGACGACCCAAAGGGTCATCACCTGTATTCCTACTCACTCTGTACTTTTGAGGCCGTAAAAACCTCACTTGGGGGTTGCCTCGACTTATGTGCGCAGTCTGGGCGCGTAGTCGAAAAGTTTAAATGTGAATTTGCGAGAAAGATAATAAATTTTGATGTTTTAATTAATTAAGTTTGACTCCGGTCAACATTTTGGGCAAACGGACCCGGACTCGTGATTCGACAGTCCCGGAGGGTCCGTAGAAAAATATGAGACTTGTGTGTGTGCTTGGAATCAAATTCCGAGGTCCCAAGTCCGAGAAATGAATTTTCTTTGTGAAACTATTTTCTGAAAATAATTAAAGAATTTGGAAAGTAAAATTTGATTAATAGACTGTGGTACCAGGCTCGTATTTTGGTTCTGATGCCCGGTACATGTCTTATATATTGTCTAAGCAATTGCTGTAAAGTTTGATTTATTTTGGACGTCATTTGATGTGTTTTGAGCTAGAAACTGTAAATTTGATGTTCATGGAAAATTTGAAAGGAAATCATGGGTCTTGAGACCTAATTTGATGCTTATGATGTTGTTTTGGGCGATATGATCACACAGATGAGTCTGTAGTATGTTGTTGAGATTATATGTATGTTTGATTTGGATCCCCAAGGGCTCGGGTGAGTTTTGAGCAGGTCCCGGGAGGTCTTAGACTTAAAAGTATCAGATATTGCAGGTCCAGGTGTTGCAGGCCCCCAGTGCGGCCGCGGTCATTTCCGCGCGGTCCATGCTGTAAGCCGCGCGGCCGCGGTGCATTTCTACGCGGTCCTCGTGGCTAGGTTCATAGGGCTAGTGAATTCCAGGTCGAACAGCGCGGCCGCATACCAAATCAGTGTGGTCCGCGCTGGGAGATTCAGAGAGCGGGTCTTGGGTCCATTCAACCAGCGCGACCGCGTACCAAATCAGTGTGGTCCGCGCTGGGTAGGTTCAGAGAGTCATTTTTCTTCCCTTCCTCGGCGCGGCCGCTGTGCATTTTTGTGCGGTCCGTGCCAGCCTTCAGTAAAGTATATAAAGTCGGGATTTTCAGTCATTTTTCACTTTTTTTTCAAAACCCAAAACATAAGAGGCGATTTTCCAAACGATTCTCTTTCTTCAAAACGATTGGTAAGTGATTTCTAACTTATTTTCTTCACTCCTTAACATCTTTAAATATAATTTCAACTTCAAAACTAAGATTTTAATGGGGAAATTTGAAAATTTAGGGTAGAGCCTAAGGTTTCCAAAATTGGGGGTTTTAGACCTCAATTCGAGGTCCGATTCCAAAATAACTTATATATCTGAGTTCATGGGGGAATGGGTAATTGGGTTTTGGTTCGAATCTCAGGTTTTGACCATGCGGGCCCGGAGGCATTTTGGAAATTTTTTAACAAACTTTGAAAAATTTATTTTCATGCATTCAAATTGATTCAAGTAGCATTTGTTAACACATTCAAGTAATTTGTGACTAGATTCGAGCGATTTGGTGGTGTATACTAGAGAAGTGAGTTGAGTTTGGAGCATTCGAGGTAAGTGTTTGATCTAACCTTGGCTTGAAGGATTAGGATTAGAGTGTTGTTTGCTAATTGCTAAGTGTTGAGTACGGTGTATATGCATGGTGACGAGTATCTATACGCCGGTGTCTAGCATGACCGCGGGTCCTTGTTTGTACTTATTCTGATATTCTAAGTAATGTGAAGAGTATGGTGATAAATTATGAATTGTAAATTCTTTGGAGCGTTGGCTCGAACAATAAAAAGACTATTGGGTAAGAAATGAAAGAAATAGAAAGAGATATGATTAATCCCTTGCCGGGATGATTTGTGTATATTGATTATCTCCCTTTCCGAGATGTGAAGGTTATTGTTGTTGCTCCCTTGCCGGGATCTAGCTATTTACTTGTGTTTTCCCTTGCCAGGACGTTCCTTATTATTTGTCTATCCCCTCGCCCCATTTGGTTGTGATTACTGTTTAGGTGAGGAAGAGTGATAATGCACGAAGGGTCATTCCGTGCCATGTTTTGATTATATTTGCATGAAGGGTAATTCTGTGCCATGTTTTGAATATTTATGCACGAAGGGTCATTCTGTGTTATGTTTTGATTGGTAATGAACGAAGGAACATTACGTGCCTTGATGTGAGAGTTGTTGTAAGGAAAAGCACGAAGGTTGATGCCGTGCGCTTTATTGACTGTTTCGGTGAGGACGAGAGTAAAAACACGAAGTGTGGTGCCGGGCAACTGTTGATTTTCCTGCTCTCCTTTATAGTTTTTATCGTACAGTTTCATTTCCCTATCTGTTGATTTCGTATATGAACTGCTACACCCCCATAGCATGCTCCCCTCCCTTTTAACTGTGTAAGTTCTGTATATTTTCTGTCTATTGCATATATCTGTACAGGTTTGTTTGGTAGTCCTGTCTAGCCTCGTCACTACTTCGTAGGGGTTATTCTATGTACGGACCGAGCACATCGTGCCAGACCCGACTGGATTCCCTGAGACATGGAATTTTGCCGTAAGTCTGCGTCTTTGATTAGTGGAGTGTTCGATTTCTCTTTTTCCTTCCTTTTCTTTTACGTTGCAGATACTAGATTGCTTTGTTATTTCGCAGCTGAGGAGTTGCCCCCGCCGCCTCTCGAAGGGATTCGTGAATGGGTAGAGGTCATTATTCCCCAAACAGTGGGGGTTCATATTTAGTCGACCTTTTATGAGAGTTTTAGACGTAGGCCACTTATAGGTAATGCTGCATTATGGGCTGGTCCTGGACCGAGCCCGCGATCCTAACGGTCCTAACGGTCCTGGTGGGCCGATCTTGGCGTGCTGGGCCTATATGGTGCAAAAAGCCCGTGGCGGGCCGGGCACAAGATGTAAGCCCACGAGCCCGGGACCGCGAAGCCCGGGACCGGCTGGCGGGCCTGGGCCGGTCCTAGCGGGCCTCAACAATAAAATTTAAAAAAAAGAAATTTAAAAAAAAAAAGCCAACGGTCAAAAATTTAAGAAATAGTCGTTGGGCTGCATTTTTGACCGTTTGGAAGTTGCAAAAATAGCCATTTGGCCCCCAAACTTTATATAATTATACTTTTTTCCAATTCTCAACTATAAATACCCCTTCATTCTTTCATTTTTACTCACTAATTCATCAATCTCTCTCAATTTATATCTAATTTATCTTATATAATTACTTATATTATTATTGCAATTTCGTGAAAATTTGTGAAGTTGGTGAATTGAATTATTCAAGTCTTCAAGTCTTCAACGATTTTTAATTTTCAAGAAGTTGTTCGGTAATTCGATAAACTCGTTCCAATTCTTAAGTTTTAAGAATATATTTTGTGTGTTTTAGTTTGCATAATTGTAATTATGGCATTTTCTTTGAAAAAAATATTTGGTAGTAAGGGAAAAGCTAAAATGGGTGAAAGTAGTCGCCAACCAACTACCTTTCCCCCGGCTCCCCGACCTAGACCCATTACCCGTCCTGCTGCTCCAATTATTCTTGATAGTGATAACCCTTGTTTTTAATTTACCGATACTGAATTTTGCCATAATATTACACCAGGTGAACAATTAGATGAAAAAATTATGAATGCTCTTTATCCTAATGAAAATATTTTTGAAACCCAACCGGATTTAGATGAAACCCAACCGGATTTAGATGATACACCTACTAGTCCTGTTAATAACCCAACTGATGCACCGCCCGACCCACCTGTAGAAACACCTACTTTTAATAGACAACCTCCTAAACGCCAAGAAACATCATTAGTTTGGAAATTTTTTACACAAGTAAGAGAACAAAACAAGGCTAAGTGTAACAATTGTGGGAAATTGCTGGCGCATAAATATACTGGAGAACGTAGCGGCACGGGTAGTTTGACTAGGCACATATTTACACACCCTAGAGATAAAGCTAGATATTTACAAATTAAAGCGCAGCAAGAGGGGACAAGTGTAGATACTACGGTTAACCCTAGTACAGGTTCAAATCTAGTTCAACCTGGAATTAACACTGTGACCGGTGGTATTTTATATTACGATCCTAATAAAGATCGTGAAGAATTAGCAAAGATGGTTACTGTTATGTGCTTACCATATACTTTTCCTTCTAATCCTAATTTTGTGCATTATATTAGAAAAGTTTTTAATCCTACTTATAAAGGTTGGCCTCGCGCAACAGTTAAGAGCGATATTTATAAATATAAATATGAATATGAATAATATTTGCGATATTTGTTTACTCATATAAGTAATCGGATTTTTATTACAACTGATATTAGTAGAAGTAATAGTGACTGTGATTATCTAACTGTTACAAGTCATTGGATAGATGATGAGTGGATAATACAAAAACGCATTATTGCGTATA
>MU741799.1:216737-228499 GCA_026770625.1 Nicotiana glauca
TCTCAATTTTCAAGTTAAATCATGCCTCTTCCGGAAAAGAGTGCGCTTATTTGTTACGCAACACTATGAAGTGCTAGAAGAAAATAAAGAAGGCTTAGTATTAAAGTGCAAGAATTGTGGTAAAGTTTTAAATTTTCGTACAGGGTCCGACACAGGCAGTTTAAAGAGGCATATCAAGTATTGTGTTGAGGGTATTCCACCCCCGCGCTTTCGTTTTTGTACTTTGTTTTCTTGAAGGTATTATGCTTCATGTTGTACTCTGTTATTAATTTATTAAGCATGCGAATTTAGTTTTACAATTATTTCGTTATTTTATTTTTTCGTCAAACACTTTATTAATTATATTTCTATATTATACATACTACATATATTTATATATCCATATATAAGAGCAATTTATATATATACATACATATATGGTTTACAAGAAATTGCATTAAACAAAAAAAATTTAAAAAAAAAACTCCGGAAATTAAAAAGCCCGTTAGGCCTGCTAAGCCCACGAGCCCGACCCGCTAAGCCCAGGACCACAGTGGGCTTAGGCCCGTCACGGGCCGGTTCCATCCACTAGGCCCACCAAGCCCGGTACCGCCAGAGCCCAGACTCACCAAGCTCGGGGCCGCGAAGCCCGGCCCGTTAGGCCCGGGCCCGGCCCACAATGCAGCATTACTTACAGGTGAGATAACGTCCTTATTCATTGTTCTCATTTATTTGATTTTTGTCTTGCCTCATATACTTCGTTTGTCGCTGTCAGGGAAAGTGCAGAGGGCCAGGGCCCCTCAATTAACTTTTCGCTAGCCGGATGCATCCGCTCGTCTTGTCGTGGTACTTGCCGCTCGTCCTTCGTCTAGGGCAGCAACCGTCGAATCTCCGGCCTTAGCTACTCCTGCAAGGGCTGTCTCCCTGGACGAGGTTCATCCTACGAATGAAACATCCTCGACTGGGGAGGAGGAAGGGCCGTCAAAGAGACGGAGGGTAGAGTTCGAGGTGGCACCTCCGATAGTGATTAACCTGGATGAGTCTCCCCCGACGGGCTCGGGGGAAGGCGTTGTTGCGACATTTTCTACAGAGGCGGAGCAAGTTGTCGAAGTAAGTGCCAGTGGTCAATACCTAGAAACTCCGGTTGCTGCAACGGCTCAGCCAAAAGTTCTCGTCGCTACTGTTGATCAGCGCCTTGCCTGAGCAGAAAACCAGGTCTCTAGTGCTGCTATAGTGACTTCAGATGTGCCTTATTCGTCCATGGAGTGCCTGCTCCTCCTTCCACAGCGGAAAAGGGGAAAGACATGATGATTGATGAGTACGAGTCCGAGTCAGATGTAGATCGTGACGATGTTAGAATGTTCGAGAAGGGCCTTACCCATTCGGTGGTCCATGCTGGGGGATCGGCTTGAGTTCTCTGGATTCATTCTGATGTGAGTCTTTTGGCGCAGGGGGACAACTTGGTGCCTCAATTTAGCCTGTTGTGCTCGAAAGCTGAGAACGAGTCCCTGCGGAGTATCCCTGATGAGGAGCTGAGGGATGAGGTTGCCGTTATGGGCTTGAGGGTATGATATTTTCAGCTCTTGTTTTAGACTTTTCCTTTTGTTTGAAGACATTAATTTAATCGTTTTTCTATTTTTCAGACGTATATGGCGGAGGTGGAAAGCATTTGTAGGGCCAACATTCGATCGAGTATTTTCTTGCAGATGTTGGAGAAATACCTTCGCTACCGCGATAAGTGTCGTGAATTGCATGAACGGTTGAGGACAGACCCCCGTAACCGGGCTCTGGGCGAGGAGTTGGAGAAGAGGGATCAAGAGCTGGTGCAGACGATCCATAGCAAAAGTGAGCTCGAAGAGCAGCTCCGCCTCAGGGACGGGGAGCTTGAATTGGGCAAGGGGGTCGCTCCTGAATGCAAGTATTTGCAGGGCAAGTTGAGATCGATGCAGGTGAAGATGGATCAGATTTTGGTTCGAGCTGATGGTATGAGTGCAGAGTTGAGAGGGAAGTTGACTGCGATGGAGAGTAAGGTTGCCGGTCTAGAACGTATCGAGAGAGCCTGGTCTGAGGCTTTGGCAAGGGCGGCGGCCCTAGAGGACACCATACGAGTGCTCCAGTCTGATCAGGAATCGGAGAGGGAGACATCGACTCTCAGGAAGGCGAGGCTCAATGAGCGAATTAGAACGATTGATCAGTAGGTTTCGGTTCTGGAAGATTGATTCGCGACCTTGGAATTGGAGAATCAATGGCTGAAGGCTCAGGCTGAATCGTCTCAAGCTGCCGTCCCCCTCTAGACTCATGAGATTTGGGTCTATTCCGAAGCCCGGCGGGATATATACAAGAGTTTGTGGGAAGCAGGCACCGTGACTGAGGTTGCCTATGGGGAGGCACGAGCAAAAGCTCGCGAGGCTCATACCAATTGTGGATATGATGCGGCAACACCTGAAGACCATGATGGTGTGAATGGTTGCGATGATGAACCTTACGGAGATGGTGACGACGACAGCAGTGATGACGCCGAGTGAAGAAAGTTGTACTTGTTTTTTCTTTTTCTTTTGTTTGCTGGTTGGTGTCTGTTTTTTCCTCCCCCTTCTTTTTTTTTTTATGTTTGTTGGTTGGCCTGGGCCGTGTGTAAGCGACAATAGCCCGCACCTTTGTTTTTTCATGAATAAAGAGTTTTCTTCTTTGCTATTTGTCTTGTTCAGCTTTTGTTCTCGCTATTTGTGATCTCATTGCAAGGGGGAGGCTCGACAAGCGAGTCCCAATTTTTCTTCTTCTTTTTGGCGAAGGCACTTGGCCTTGATAAGGTGCTATTCCGAATTGGTCGAGATAACAGCCTGTTTGAGTCCAATTGAGGTCGAACCCTCACCCGTCTTTGAAAATGAAGGCACTTGGCCTTAAGGGTATTATTTCGAACTTATCGAAATAACAGCCCGTCTAATTTCGAATGAGGTCAAACCTCTGCTTATCTTTGATGGCGAAGGTCCTTGGCCTTAAGGGTGTTATTTCGAACTTATCAAAATAACAGACCGTCTGAGTTCGAACCTCTGCTCATCTTTGATGGCGAAGACCCTTGGCCTTAAGGGTGTTATTTCGAACTTATCGATATAACAGCATGTCTGAGTTCGAACGAGGTCGAACCTCTGCTTATCTTTGATGGCGAAGGCCCTTGGCCTTATGGGTGTTATTTTGAACTTATCAAAATACCAACCCGTCTGAGTTCGAACGAGGTCGAACTTTTGCTTATCTTTGATGGCGAAGGCCCTTGGCCTTAAGGGTGTTATTTAGAACTTATCGAAATAACAGTTCGTCTGAGTTCGAACAAGGTCGAACTTTTGCTTGTCTTTGATGGCGAAGGCCCTTGGCCTTAAGGGTGTTATTTTGAACTTATCGAAATAACAAACCGTCTGAGTTCAAACTAGGTCAAACTTTTGCTTATCTTTGATGGTAAAGGACCATGGCCTTAAGGGTATTATTTCAAACTTATCGAAATAACAGCCCGTCTGAGTTCGAACGAGGTCAAACTTTTGCTTATCTTTGATGGCGAAGGCCCTTGGCCTTAAGGGTGTTATTTCAAACTTATCGAAATAACAGGATATCTGAGTTCGAACGAGGTCGAATTGCTTGTCTTTGATGGCGAAGGCCTTTGGCCTTAAGGGTGTTATTTTGAACTTATCGAAATAACAGTCCGTCTGAGTTCGAACGAGGTCGAACCTCTGCTTATCTTTGATGGCGAAGACCCTTGGCCTTAAGGGTGTTATTTCGAACTTATCGAAATAACAACCTGTCTGAGTTCGAACGAGGTCGAACCTATGCTTATCTTTGATGGCGAAGGCCCTTGGCCTTAAGGGTGTTATTTCAAACTTATCGAAATAATAGCCCAACTGAGTTCGAACGAGGTAGAACTTCTGCTTATCTTTGATGGCGAAAGCCCTTGGCCTTAAGGGTGTTATGTAATGACCCGACAGGTCATTTTGAGTACTAGCGCTCCCTTCAGCAGTCGGAGGCCATGAGGAGCTTCATTTCGGGTATTATGACTTGTTCGCATGGTCGTTATTTAAATTCAGGAAGATCGGAGTTAAATTTAAATGAAAATTCTCATTTGAGAAGCTTAAAGTTGAAAGAATGAACTAGGATTGGATTTTTGAGTAAATGACCTCAGAATTTGGATCTGAAGGTTCCAGCAAGTTTGTATGATGATATCGGACTTGGGCGTATGCCCGGTTCGGGTTTTGCATAACCCGGGAGCGCTTTGGTGCCTATTATGGAAGTTAGCATTTTAGAAGAAATTTCTTAAGTTTGGCTTGGAGTGCATTTCAGCGTTATCGATGTCTGTTTGGGATTCCGAGACTGGGAATAGCTCCGTATGGCGATTCTGGAGTTGGGAGCGCGATCGGAAGTGAATTCGGAGGTCCATAGGTCATTTTGAAGCCATTTGGCTAAAGATAGAAATTGAAGGTTTTGAGAAGTTTGACCGGAAGTGGACTTTTTGATATCGGGGTCGGAATCCAATTCCGAAAGTTGGAGTAGGTTCGTAATGTCAAATGGGATACAAAATTTGAGGTCAATCGGACATGATTTGATAGGTTTAAACATTGGAAGTAGAAGTTGGAAAGTTAAAAGTTCATAAAGCTTGAATTGGAGGTCGATTGATGATTTTAGCGTTGTTTGATGTGATTTGAGGCCTCGAGTAGGTTTGTAATGTGTTTTGGGATTGGTTGGTATGATTGGTTAGGGTCCCAGGGGCCTCGGGTGGATTCCGAGTGGTTAACAGATCGAAACTTGAAATTTAAGAAGAACTGAAGCAGCTGGTATCTGGTATTTCTGCTTCTGCAGAAATGGGACCGCAGAAGCGAGGAGGAAGTCGCGAAGCGGTCGAGTGCGAGGGCACCCATGACCGCGGAAGCGGCCCTTGATCCGCTGATGCGGAACCGCAAAAGCAGTTGGCTTATCGCAGAAGCAAAAATGGGCTGGAGCCCAGGGACCGCAGAAGCGGGATATTTTCCGTAAAAGCGGGACCGCGGAAGCGGGATTATTTCCACAAAAACGAAAATCCCTGGAGGCAGAAGGTTAATTTAAAGTAGGGGATTGATCATTTCTCTCATATTTCTCATGGCTTGGGGCGATTTTGGAGAGCTTCAAGGAGGGGATTTTCGTCGTCAATGTCAAGGTCAGTTATCCCCATCACTTTTGAGTTAAATATATCAATTATGTTTGGATTTAAGCATGAAGATTAGTGTAAATTTGGGGTTTTGGTTGCAAACCTAGGAAATTAGAAATCTTGGGTTTTGATTACATTTTTGAATATGGAATTAAGAGAAAATTATATATTCGAGTTCCTAAGGTTATGGGTAAACTTTATGTTCAAAAAGTTTTGGATTCCGGGCACGTGGGTCCGATGGCATTTTGGTCAACTTTCCAATCGGGGTTAGGAATTGCTATAAATTAGTTGTAATGGATATTTGAGCATATATTAATGGATTTGTGTAACTATTGGCTAGTCTTGGAGCGTGGTGCATCAATTGGAGTCCTCGGAAGAATGTAGAATGTCGGTTTTGAGTCTTCGGAGCGAGTTGAGTCTCCTTTCTAATCTTGTGAGGGGGAATTTAACCCATATGTGAAGTAATTGATTATGTGCTCCTATTTGTGGGGGCTACGTACGCACAAGGTGACGAGAGTCCGTGCGTAGCTACTATTATACTATTGTCCGGGTAGTTAGGACCCAAAAGCATGTTGCACGTGGATTAATTGTGAACCCATTGGTAGCTTGAAATTCTTAACTCACATCGAATTAGTAAGTAAATTTCTAAAAGGATTAAACTTCATTTCTTAGATTGTTAAAGGAGAATTGGTTTTATTTGAATAAATATTCCCCGATAAGTTCTTATTTGGCTGATTGAGCATGTATTTTATGTGTGCCTGCGTCGCATGGATGATTCGCGAGCAGGATATGCGTTTATTTATGGAACGGGCCGAACGCCTCGGTGAGAATAGATGCATCTATGGTTCGTGCCGCTCGACCCTCGGCAGTGCACGATTTACATTTCTGTTGGAGCGATCGTCGACCTCGGCATGATTTGCGAATGTTTATCTGTTACTTGAAAATTGTAAATATGGAATTGGCCCTACGTGGCATGATATAAACTAATAAGATAATAAAGAATAGACTTTAGAAGCCCTTGATTTATTGTTTACCTGTTTTTCTGGCTTCACAATCAGAACTTCTATACAAATCCATGATTATCCTCGCACTTAAAGAATATTGCTAATTGACCTCTAGTGAGTGTCGGAGTTGACCATCTCGTCTCTACCCCTTCGGGATTAGGCGGGATACTCACTGAGTACACATTGATTACGTACTCATACTACACTTTTGTGCATTTTTGTTGCACATGTATGTATACCTCTAGCAGCCTATTGGGCGTAGCAGCATGGATGACGCTAAGACTAGGTGAGCTGCATTGTTCGAGGCGACCCGCAACTAGTGTAGTTCCTTTCAACATTTTGTATCTTACTCCATGTCTATTGTATTTCGGACAGGTGTTGTATTATATTTTCCTTATCAGTAGTTGCTCATGCACTTGTGACACCGGGTTCTGGGATGGTTTGAAATATTGTATTAACTGTTCAACATTTAAATTTGATTTGAAACTATATCCTTTAAAATTTCTTAATAAGCAAGGAAAAATCCTGGATTTGAAAAGTGTTAAATTATGAGATTTAATTAAGTATTTGAGTTGGCTGGCCTGACGGCGGTGTCCGACGCCACCACGATCCTTAATGGATTTTGGGTCATGACATGTTATTTTGAATTTATCGAAATAACAGTCTGTCTGAGTTCGGACAAGGTCGAACTTTTGCTTGTCTTTGATGGCGAAGGCCCTTGGCCTTAAGGGTATTATTTTGAACTTATTGAAATAACAACCCGTCTGAGTTCGAACGAGGTTGAACTTTTGCTTATCTTTGATGGCAAAGGCCCTTGGCCTTAAGGGTGTTATTTCAAACTTATCGAAATAACAGCCCGTCTGAGTTCGAACGAGGTCGAACTTTTGCTTATCTTTGATGGCGAAGGCCCTTGTCCTTAAGGGTGTTATTTCGAACTTATCGAAATAACAACCCGTCTGAGTTCGAACGAGGTCGAATTGCTTATCTTTTATGGCGAAGGCCCTTGGCCTTAAGGGTGTTATTTCGAACTTATCGAAATAACAGCCCATCTGAGTTCGAACGAGGTCGAACTTTTGCTTATATTTGATGGCGAATGCCCTTAGCCTTAAGGGTGTTATTTCGAACTTATCGAAATAAAAGCCCGTCTGAGTTCGGACGAGGTCGAACATTTTCTTATCTTTGATGGCGAAGGCCCTTGGCCTTAAGGGTGTTATTTCGAACTTATCGAAATAACATCCCGTCTTATTTCGAACAAGGTCAAACTTTTGCTTACCTTTGATAGAGAAGGCCTTTGGCCTTAAGGGTGTTATTTCGAACTTATCGTAATAACAACCCGTATGAGTTCGAACGAGGTCGATCTTTTGCTTATATTTGATGGCGAAGACCCTTGGCCTTATGGGTGTTATTTCGAACTTATCGAAATAACAGCCCGTCTAAGTTCGAACGAGGTCAAACTTTTGCTTATCTTTGATGGCGAAGGCCATTTCGCGGAAGTCCCAGCTCGGCCGGCATTGCTTCGTATCGGATGGTTCAACGTCGTGGACGTGAGGCGTCAATATTCTGCGTAAACTCGCGTTGCATGTGTGTCGTATTTTCTTGTCTGATTTTGGCCGTTCGATTAGAAGACGCTGCCGGACGAGATGGTCTTGGCTATGCCGAGATGATTTTTGGTTCCTCAATCTGGATACCCCCGCGTTAGTTCCTGGCCTGGTGAAGTATGGGGGTGAGGATGAGATGTTCCCCGCCTCTTGTTCGGCAGTTTTGAGGGAAGGGGAGGGGATAGATTGCAGCACCCTCTGCCTTGCTCTGGATGTTCGAAACCTATAGTGCAGAGAATTCTAGGCCTTGCTATTCCGTTCGGTTTTCTTTCCCTCAATGTGTAGTCTCCGCGTCTTGTGTACATTGAGTTCTCTTCTCGTGTTTCCCTGCTTCGATCTGGGAAAATACTAGGAGTTTTCACTAGGAAATTCCCACAGACGGCGCCAAATTGTTTGACTCAAAATATTTTTAACTCTTTTTGAGAAAATCAATCAAAGATGAAGGGGTAAATCATAGTCAAACTTAATTAATACCAGATCGATTGATTAAATGAAAGCAGTTGCATATTAGACGAATAGGACACCAGAAGATCATTTTTAAATTTGAACATTTTCTTTCTTCTCCGTAGAGAAGGAAGAATAATTATAATTGTTTCAGCCCTTTCGGGATACAAGGATAGAGCTTACTCCTTTTTTGGTGTGAAGAACTTTCTCTTCTCTCATTTGAGGTGGAGTTCTGTGCATCTCTTTTGCTTTTGAGGATCCTGGAAGAGGAAGAAAAAAGAGCCCCCCGTTTTTAGCTTACTTGAGCTGATATATATAGTCGAAAAACCTCTTACCTTTGCCATGACTTTGGCGTGCCTGGGGCAGTGGAATTTCCTAGTCGTGGGGATGCCTTGCTCTTGTTGTTGCGTCAAATGCCCTAAAGAAGGGGTAAGATTAACTCGATTCCCTACCCAGTGGCGAAAATGCGGCCGCGGTCACCCTGGTCGAAGTGGTCAGATTTTGATCAATACAATAATTAACAAGCATTATCGATTGGGAGGGCGGGGGACGATGAATCAAAGTTCGAAGTGGCTCTGGATTAAGGTAATAAACCAAAAATAGATATAAGGCTTTAATTGGTAGAGATAGAGGAAGCAAAATAAAGATGATTAATTAACGTCATTTTTGGCTGATACAATCATATTGAACCTATTTGAACCATTATAATTATGGGTGGGGCAATTTTGGATTTTTGGTTGGATATTAGATTTGGTATTTTTGATTTTTGGATATTCGAAAATCTGAAATGTTTATACTTCATATTAGGTCCATTATCCATATGTTAATAATAATAAGTTTTACCCTGCCCATTAAATATTCTCTCATATATTCAATACTAATTACTAAGTTACTGTTAGAATACTTTCTATTTAGACATGATTTTACTATTGATACTTCTTATCGGCCGCATTAATATCTTTGTTGTATTTTATAGTTATAATTTTATTATTTAAATACTTTTTTTTTTATGATTGTGGCAAGAATGAGAAACTTTTCGGGCAATTTAACACGAGTAATTCATGCTCAAAATCGAAAATTCATCATATCCAAACCATTTAATCCAAAATCAAACTTAAAAAATCCTATCCAATCAGAATTTATTTTGGATTGGATTTGGATTTGGATTGTTATTTCTTCAATTCGAAAATCGAAATTCTCATATCTAATCTGAATTGCCCGAACGTTAATTATAATTTTGCAAACAACGAAACAAATATAAGAAATTAATAATGGGTGAATAAGCTAAAGTGGTGTAAACAATCTCCGGAAAATTGGGTTAAAAATATCAAGATCATTCTCAAATTCTCAATATAGAATTAGCTACTTGTACAAAACTCTGTAAAATCCTATTGTTAGAACTTACAGCAAATAATCGTATTAATTACTACTAAAAATAAGTTTATATGAAGCTCTTTCTTCTTAATCTCTTAGAAGAAGCTCTAGATACCAAATACCCAACACCCACCCCAAGGCACATCACCCATAACCCCACATCTAATGCCCACCCAACTCCCTCCGTCTCAGCTTCCTCTTCCGCCGCTTCCGCCGTGTCTCCGCCGTCGGGATCCTCTTCACACTCCGAGCAACAACAAGTGGACCCCTCAAGCTCATTTTCAACTTCTCTTTGTTCAGGAATCTCCTCCAGTTTCTGAAAACAGCTCCTCCGCCGTGATCTCCTTCTCTTCACCGTCATCTCCACCTTCTCAGTTATCACCTCCGCCGCTGAACCGGCGGCGCGTCCTTCCACCGCCACACACACTTCCGCCCCTTTTGCGTGCAAATCATCATTTTCGACCATTGACTTGCAATCAATTCTCCAATTTTCCTCAACTCCATCTTTCCGGAAAATACCCCTTAAAATCTTTACATCAGCCATGTATATTTCAAACCTTACTCCTTCACTCGCTTTAACTCTATCTCTACTTCCATATATGACCCCTTTTGTCTCAGGTGACACGACTCGGTGGAGCGTAACGAAACCCGGCGCGTTGGATCGGATCTTGGACTCGTTAATCTCCAATGGACTTTCACTTATTCTTGGAAGATAATGCAGTGTTAAACAATCGGGTAAAGCATTTTTGGTAGGTGAGGAAAATGATAAATGGAGATAAAAAGCTTTGATTTTCAAACGATCTCTCTCGTTTTGCTGAAATCCTTTACACATTTTTGCTTGTCACGATTCACTAAAATTCAACACTTTCAAAGATGTCTATTTGATATCAATATTTTTGTTGAGGTTGGGGTTTTATCTATATGTGTAGAGATGTAGTGTGAGGGGCGAAAGAGGGGGCGACGTTTGTTTTTGAACGAATCTTGGGGCGGGAGGACTGGAAGCACACGGTTTTGTACAATTTGATAATTTATCAGAGGGAAAAGGTAACGACCAGGAAAATGGATTTGGACACAAACACAAGACGACAAACAATAATAACAACAACTCAGTATCATCACACGAGTGAAATCTGGGGAAAGTAATATGTATGTCAATAGAGTTATACATGGACCGGATTGATTCGTTTTTATCAAAATCAAACCAACTGTATCGGTTTGGATTGGTTTGGTTTTGTTGGGATTTTCGGGTTTTCAAATTTTTTTTATTACATGAATATCATTTTCAATCTTATTTTGTTAAAATTATAGATAACGTTTTGATAAGTGAATATATATTTAGTAAATATGGAAAAAAATTATCAAACATATGATCTATTAAAATATCCTAATGGGAAATTTTTTTTAGTAACAAATGATAGTTATTTTCTTAGTCGTCTAACAATAATTTTTCGTTAATTTACGATTTCAAGGTTAATACATGAGAGGATCCCAAATATTTTATATTTTCTAAAGAAAATTCACTATAAAGTCTTAACAATATAAATAAAATTTATATATTTATATATCGGTTTGGTTCGATTTTTCGATTCAGTTTGAACACCTCTAGTATGCAGACTTTACCCTTATTTCGAAAGTCAGAGATGCCGTTTCCAGAAGACCCTCGGCTCACAAAGCAACAAAGTTTGCCGAAAATAAAATAAAAAAAAAAAGAAAAGACGACGAATTAGGAAGGCGGATTTGGCCAACAGGGTTTTTGATATGCCGCGTGCTAAGGGCTCTTTTGTTGTTGTTCCTTAGTAGTTGCAAGTTCCCGCAAGTTGTTGGCTGTATACGTTGTACTTGGTATGTGGTTTGGGGCAACTTTCCGAGCTAAAAATGGAAAAAATCGTGAATTGGGACCACTTTTTTTTAAATGAACTTTTGGTAAAAATTCGAATTAGTCGTGTTCCTAACTTGAATACCCTATATTAAGGCTGTATGGTGGGCTGGTCCTGGACCGGGACCGGACCGGGCCTGCGGCTAAACGGGCCAAACGGTCCTGGCGGGCCGGTCCTAACGGTCCTGGGCCTAATGGTGCACTAGGCCCGTGATGGGCCGGTTACTATGGGTAGGCTCACGAAGCCCGGGACCGCTAAGCCCGGGACCGGCTGGCCGGCCTGGGCCGGTCCTAACGGGCCTAACGGCTAATTTTTTTAAAAAAAA
>MU741799.1:238351-253859 GCA_026770625.1 Nicotiana glauca
ACATATAAAAATGAAGTTGGGATGCCACTTTTTATGGATGTATTAGAGGCGTGGGGGGATTTTGTCTCCCAACTTGTACCAATATCGCATCTGTAAAGTTGACATATAGCCTTCTATATATTGCCGTTAAATGTTTTAATAATAAAAAAAAATAACAGTGTAAAGTCGCTGTAAAAATAATAATCGGAAAATATATTAAATTTGTATAGTTTTTGTATATATATACATTTTGTATGTTATATATAAAAATTATATAAGTTTTATATACTTTTTTGGCTATCAAATTTAAATAGTTTCTGGCGCAAGCTAAAAGTGATAATACCCCATGTTAATATCATCCCTATTGAATATCAAAATATACCAAACTTTGCTCTACCTACAAAATACTCATTATATTGCTCTAAAATTTTAAATATGTCCATTTTGATAAGAAGAGGCGGATTCATGATTTCAAGATTATGTGTGTATTATTACGAAGATGTGAATTTAGAATTTATATTTGACTGATTTAATTTTATTCTCTTACAATGACCCACTACATGTTTAAAATTATAGGTTCAAAATTATATTCTTTCTGAAATTTTAGTAATTTTCACATATATATCTATACTCCATGCCGAAAACAAGATCGTTCAGAGTGAAATATGAACTGCTAATTCACTTGCAGATGCGCACCCAATAATAATTGTACCATAATGTCTTTTAGTATTGGTTCACACACATATATTAAAATAATTTTGAAAAAATATAATATTATTATACATGGTTTAGGAAGAGAAATATGAGTCCAAGTGAATCAATATTCCTCACCATGGATACGCCTCTGTTGATAAGATGTACGCCAAAATATTTTCACAATATTAATTTATATTTTTCTACTGATCCGTGCGAGGATGTGCTGATTAGTTCTAATATTTTTATCAAGATTCGGATGGCGAAAATTTCTCCTGAAATTTAAATATCTTCGATGCTGCTAGCATACTATTATGTTATACTATTATATCTTTTGGGGTTATGATTCTTATTTTAGTCAATTTAGGCCATCGAATATGTGTGAGATAAGATAATTATTCGTTACAAAGACATCAATTATCAATACTTGGAATAAACGGAATCCCAAACAAATTGTTAATTAGACATCAATTATCAATACTTGGAATAAACGGAATCCCAACCAAATTGTTAATTAGACATCAATTATCAATACTTGGAATAAACGGAATCCCAACCAAATTGTTAATTAGATATACTTGTCACATGACTAGCTAGGACAATATCATCAGAGGATATACGAAAGTCCTACTTGCTTTCCTTTTAAACTCTTTTTATCATTTTTCATTAATCTTTTCTAAGGTCTAGTATTATAGTTTGATCTTTCTTTAGGGCCAAAATTATACATCGTTTGTACTGTAATAGAATTTTTACATTCCTATGTCACATAAGAAACCTTATTATCCTCAATGTTTAAGGTTTGAATTAATTATACTTAATATACCAAATTACTAATTCTATACTAAAGTGTTCTAGAGTTTTGAATATTAGTGGAGAGTTAACCTTAATGTTGATTCCGGATCTCCCTCTTCGATTTTAACTTCATAGCTTGAATAGAGTAATCGGTGAATGAAGTGAATAATCGGAAAAAAGATGGCAATGAAATTTTGACTGGAGAATCAATTGAGACCAGAACCGTCAATTCCCCAACAAAAAAGCCGATGTCGATCTACTTTGACTCCCATTTCAGTGCACCATGGCTTGGGCTTTGTTTCAGAAGTTTTGGGAAAATTAATAAAGTTCAGGTAAGTTAATGATGGAAAACTAGTTAGCAAATGTGGTGGTTCGTCGACGGTCGACGTCGAGCTCTTAGTGAAGAATTGAAGGTGACGCCAAAGAAATGGGTTCTTGAAATTTAATGAGATTTTTTTTTTGGGATTAGGCTATATAATGTTAGTTAAATTTTTTGGAGCTTGAGTTGCCAACCTTAATTTTCGGCAAAAAAATGCCAATTGTTATAGGATTTTGTCACCGGACGTCAATCTTCCGATAAAACAGAAAACAAAACATTTACAATCACAATATAAATAATTTACAATTTATTTACAAAATATCTACAAATTGGATACATTGAATTTTAATATCCCAATCCCATTCAATTGTAGTTTAATTGGGATTTTCGACATAGTTGCGTTTTTTGCAGAAGATTTGTAGAAGTTTTAGTCGTTTTTGATTTGTGAAAATAGAAAACAAAGCATCTACAATTAGAATACAAATAATCTACAATTTATCTATAAAATATCTACAAACTGGGTACATTGAATTTTTATATCTCAATTCTCATTCAATTGTAGCATAATTGGTATTTTTGACATAATTATATTTTTTTCAGAAGATTTGTAGAAGTTTTAGCCGTTTTTTATTTGTGAAAACAAAAAATAAAGCATCTACAATCCGAATACAAATAATCTACAATTTCTGCAATATATCTTCTTCTTCTTCTTCTTCTTCTTCTTCTTCTTCTTCTTCTTCGAGTTTTAATATGAAATTCAGTCAAAATCAAATTTAATCTTCACCAAAGCCCCTCAAAATTGATATATAAACTCCAAACCATATTCCCGATTATTTTCAACAACACCGAATCCAAACAAATAATGATTTTTGAAAACCCAAATTTGAATTCAAAGCTTTCAAGCTTTTTAATGTCTGTCAATGGTGGAAAATATCTGGAAGAATATTTACTTCCATAATTGTAGCGCTTACAGATTCTTTTAACGAATCAAACATCTGTTTTGTCGTAATATATTAACAAGAATTTATGAGGCATCAATTTGTTTATTAGCAGAATCCGCGGTTAAGGTTTCTGTATTCATCAGAAAATTGGCGATTGGTTTATGCGCTTAAGCAACACAACCACACATATGAATTTTCATACATAAAATATATCTGGAAGAATATTTAGTTCCAGATTTGTAGCGCGCCTAATTAGGAAGGAATCAGCTCCTAATAATTGATATTTAATGAATTGTATATATTTTGTAGAATAATTGTGAACATGGCGGATATGCACATTTTTGGTAATAAGGTTTCATATATGCTATAGGAAGGAAAAAGTCTCTACTGTAATTAACAGTGGATCGGAACAAAGAAGGCCAAGCGAAACGAGCAAACTGAAGAACTCTAACAATGCAGTCCTAAGGAATTGAAGATGAAGAAGAAACCCTGAACAGATGTGCATTCAAGTGTGAGAATTAGTATTGAAAGAATAGAAGATTGGGAATTATTAATCGAAATGATTTTTACAAAAATATGCACACCCCACTAACTTTGTTACACAATATTTAACTACCCTAACTGTAACTAACTCTCTAAATACCTTCCAGCTACCAAATGACTTTGATAGAAAAGACTAAAGTACCCCTAGTTTAACTATGTAAAATGTCTAAAATGCCACTATTATATTTTCACTATAATATGCCTATAACAAATTCCCCCTGCTGAAAAGTCCTTGACCTCAAGGACTAAAGTGAGGAAACTGCTACTAAAGCACATGGAGGTCCATCCAAGTACTATCTTCTGGGGAACAGTTGAACCACTTCACAAGAGCTTGAGTAACTGGTCGTCCATGTTTCGAAATGACCCTTTCCTCTAGGATAGCTTCAGGTTCAAACACAATGTAGCCATGAGTGGATAAGGTAACTGGCAAGTCTGGGACAACAGGAGTAGTGCCCGCATATTTTTTAATTGAGAGGCATGAAAGGTGTGATGAATCTTGGCATTGGTAGGAAGAGCCAGCTGATAAGCAACCTGCCCGATCTTTTTCATGACTCTAAATGTTCCAAAGTACTTGGGATTCAACTTATGATAGGAGTGCCCCTTCATGGACATCTGTCTATAAGGTTGAAACTTATGGGAGTCTTTTTCTTGTCAGCTTGTGCTTTCATCCGGCATTGAGCTAACTGGAGATAGTATTTTAGTAGCTTCATAGTTGCTTCCCTAGCTTGCAAACTCCTGTCCACCTGTACTACCATTGAGATATGAGTTATGTAAGGTGAATAAACTGGTGGTTTTTGATCATATAACACTTCAAATGGGGTCATCTTGATGGCAGTGTGGTAATTGGTATTATACCACCACTCCGAAGCGGTAGCCAAGTTGCCAACTCTTTGGGCCTGTCATTGCACATGTATCTCAAGTAGCCTTCAAGACATTTATTGACAACCTTAGTTGCCCATCAGATTGAGGGTGGTAGGCAGTAGAATGGTGTAATTGAACTCCCAGAACATCAAATAAGTCTTGCCAAAATTTGCTGAGGAAGATAACAACTCTATCACTTACTATTGTTTGTGGCAGACTATGAAGCTTGTAAATGTTATCCAAGAAGGCATGGGTCACTCTGGAAGCAGTGTAGGGGTGCACTCGTCCAATGAAGTGAGCATACTTGCTCAATCGATCGACTACTACCAGTATCACAGACTTGTTGTGAGACTTGGGAAGGTCTTCAATGAAATCCAAGCTGATGTATTGCCAGATTTTGTCAGGAATGGGAAGGAGTTGCAGTAACCCAGGAGACCTGATGTTTTCTCCTTTACATTTCTGTTATATCTCACAGTTTTTTTACAAATTTTTGGACATCTTGCTTCATTTTGATCCAGTAATATAACTAGCTGACTCTAAAGAGGGTGGAAGCCATGCCAGAATGGCCTCCCACAACAGAACTTGCCATGCCATAATGGCCTCCCACAGTAGAACTATGTAGGAATTGTAAGATCTCTTGTCTTAGGGAAGGGCCAGTGCCCACCACAATCTTACCCTCCCTGTATAAAACTCCATCTTTTACCATGTATGTAGGATTTGAAAGGGGGTCTATTTGTAGTTGAGCCACTACTTTTTGTAATTGAGGATCTCCCATATAAGATTTTTGTACCTTCACAAGAAAAGTAGATATAACAGTAGAAATAGTATGCAGCTGAATGTCAGTTGTAGGGCACCTAGATAGTGCATCAGTCACCAGATTTTCCTTCTCTTTCTTATAAACATAGTATAATCATACCCCATAAGTTTGGATAGACACTTCTGCTGACTAGGTGTAGAAATCCTCTGTTCTAGCAGATATTTAAGACTATGATAGTCTGTTTTGATAGTGAAATGTCTACTATCAAATAGGGTCTTTATTTATCGATTGCATCCACAATGGACAACATCTCCCTCTCATATACTTACAGTCGTTGGTGCTAGCATTTTAAGCCTTGCTTATGTAGGAAAGTGGATGATCAGCTTGCATTAACACAACTCCAATGTCTACTTCACATGCATCAGCTTCAATAATAAACTCTAAGGAAAAGTTTGGTAAAGCCAAGACATGTGTGGTACTCATGGCTTGTTTCAAGCAGTCAAATGCTCTAGTTGCTGCTTCAGACCACCCAAACTTGTCATTCTTCAATAGTTCAGTCAGAGGTCGAGCAATGAACCTATATACCTTCACGAACTTCCTGTAGTACCTAGTCAGACTTAAAAATCCCCTCAGCTCTTTTATGATTTTGGAATGGGCCAATCCATCATTGCTTTCACTTTGCAGGATCTACAGTCACCCCTGATTGAGTGATAATATGACCAAAGTAATCGACCTCCATTTTTCCAAATGAGCACTTACTTATTTTAACAAACAAGCTATGTTTCTACAATACTTCAAAAGCTTGCTATAAATGTGCTAAATGTTCCAGCCAAGATGGACTGTAAATGAGAATGTCATAAAAGAAAATTAATATGAACTTCCTCAAATAGGGATGGAATATAGTATTAATCAAATTTTGGAAGGTGGATGCAGCATTTGTTAGTCCAAATGGCATTACTACAAATTCATAATGACCAATGTGAGACCCTGTCTTCTCGATATCATTTTCAGCCATCCTAATTTGATGATAACCTGATCTCAAATCTAGTTTTGAAAAATATTTGGATCCCCCGAACTCATCTAATAACTCCTCTATCACAGGTATAATGAATTTATCCTTCACAGTACAATCGTTTTGTTTCATATAGTCTATGCAAACTCTCCAAGAACCATCTTTCTTTTTAACCATAACAATAGGAGAAGAGAATGAACTTACATTTGGTCGAATGACCCTAGATTCCAGCATTTCCCTAATCATCTTTTCAATCTCATCTATTTTACTAGCAGGGTATTTATATGGCCTCACATTAATGGGTGAAGTACCTTCCTTCAGTATGATCTTGTGGCCATGACTCCTATGAGGTGGCAGGCTGGTAGGAACTTCAAAAAGCACTGCATATTGGTCCAAAATCTTCTGTAAATCTTCAGGGGAAGGAGCCTTTGGTGAGGTTTTTAAACTTGAACTCTCCATTGGTTGAATGAAAGCTATTGTCATTGAATTAATCTGGCTGGTTTTGCTTATTACTTTCTGCATTTTAACATCTGCTAACACCTTGAATGATCCAGGTTGGTTGCCCCTCAATGATACCTTCCTTTCACATATTTGGAACTCCATTTTAAGTTGTTTGAAGTTTCACCTATGTCTCCTAATGTGATTAGCCATTGTATTCCCAAAACTACACCAGTGCCTCCTAATGGAATCACCAACATGTCAGCTTTAAATGCCACACCATGCATGTTCCATGTCACCCACAAGTCATGACAGAGCTGTGCACTTTGCTCCCATCTGCTACAGCTACAACAAAAGAAGGAATATATTGTAGCTTGCATCCCAGTTTCTTAGCAGTTGCCAAGTCTATGAAGTTATGGGTAGAACCAGAGTCGATTAGAACATGCACCATTTTGCCCTTCAGAGCTCCCTTTACTCTCATAGTTCTGTAATCACTTGTACCATCAAGTGCATGTACTGACACTTGTGGTTGCAAGGCTGATTCTTCATAATTTTTAAGATCCACTCCTCCATCTTGCCATACCTCTTCTTCTCCCCTTTCCTCTTCATTTAGCTCTAGTATGAACAACTGTTTCCCCTATTGCATTTTTTATTAGGAGTATATTTTTCATTGAACCAATAGCATAAGCCTTGTGCCCTCTTTTCATCCATTTCCGCATGTGATAATCCCCTAGTCCCTGGAATAACAGACTTGTTATCAAACTTGGTATTTCTTTCACCCCCATACATTTTCATACTACCCCTCCTTGATAAGAAGTAGATCCTTGACTACTTGCACTCCAAGAACTATGAGGAGCAGGAAGCAATGCCCGTGAACTCCTCACCAATGCCTGAGTCTAACCATGTTGTCACTTCAATGATTATTCCACTAACCGAGATTGACTATAAGCATTCATCAAGGTTCGAGGACTCAACATCCTCACTTGCACTTCAATATCTATTTTCTGATTAGCCAAGAATATTATGATGGATTGTTCCTCTGTTAATTCTACTTGGTTCAACAACTCATCGAACTTATACAAAAACTCTTGAACACCCTATAGTTTGTTTGAAAGCTACCAACTCTGACATAGGATATGCATGTTCAATGTAATCTTCCTGGTCTTAGCTTCATATACATCTTATGCCAATGTAAGACTTTATCTTCCATATTAATGGAAGCTGTTTGGACCTTATTTTCTTTTGCAACTCCTTCATAATCAAAGAATTGCTCGACTTTGTATAACCACCCTTTAATATTCCCCCCCATAAAATTTAGGAAAGTCAAATAACTGATATCTACCATTGTGATTAGGGTTATTACCTTGTGACTGATTTCCCCCATTTTCTGCCACTCTTGGGTTGTTTGGGTCACCGGAGCTCCATTGTTGGTCAACATCACCATTAACATTTGTCTGATTTCCCCCAAAGTGTCCCCTTGCAGCGCACTTGTTCGCGCAGTTCATTTATTTCACGACTCATGTCCCCATTTCTGGCCTTCGTCTCCGGCATGTTTCTGATCGGAATCCGCCTCGCTCTAATACCAATGAAACGAGCTCACTGAAAAACTCTAACAATGCAGTCCTAAGGGATTGAAGATGAAGAACATTCCCTGAACAGATGTGCATTCAAGTGTGAGAATTAGAATTGAAAGAATAGAAGGTTGGGAATTATTGATCGAAATGGTTCTTACAAAAATATGCATACCCCACTAATTCTGTTACATAGTATTTAACTACCTCTAACTGTAACTAACGCTCTAATCACTTTCCAGCTACCAAACGACTTTGACGGAAAAGACTAAAGTATCCCTAGTTTAACTATGTAAAATGTCTAAAATGTCGTTATTATATTTTCACTATCATATGCCTATAACACCAAGATACAGATTTATCAAAGTATTGACTAAACCAGTATGCTAGAGTTCGCATGTTTATTAACGTTCTTTATTTCCTTTGACATGTTAATTCTTCGAATGAACTTAAATCTTAGCATTCATTAGACTAACCTTCCCCTCCCCCCCCATAATGTGTTGGAGTTAATAGATTAGATTATTAATCTGGTATTCAGAATTTGAAGAATTAACCCAAATAATCGCTCACCTAATGTCACGGCCCCAAAACCAACCCGATCGTGATGATGCCTATCATGGAACTAGACCAACCGACATATTCCCAAACTTATTCGGCATTTGATAATAAAGATATTCGTAGTCTATTAATTAATAAAACTTTACAGCATAAGTCTAAATAACAAAGTACAGAAAGAAATAAAAGCCCGACATCGGGATGTCACAAGTCACGAGCATCTACTAAGGACTATTTGATAACAACTAAGACTATTATAGTCTGGAAAACACTAATATAGTGTGAAGGAAGATAGGAGGGAGAAGAGCAAAGCTTCGATCACCATGCAGCTACCTTGCCAACTCTGAAATATCCGCGACGGATAAAAGATCAGCGCTCGCAATCACGTCCTGCAACCCCTGGATCTGCACACAAGGTGCAGAGAGCCAATTCAGTAAGTAATAAAGGTAAATAAAGACTGAGCAGTAAGAAACACATAAATCAATGTCATGAAATCTCAGTTAATATAACATGCTTTCAAATTAGTATATAAGTCAAATCATCTCGATTAAAATATAATTTTTGGCTAAAATCATTTGAAGATACTTTTCAATAGTTTCGACAAAGGTTCAATGAGATTTAGAGTAAAAGTGATGAAAATCATAAATAGCCCATCGACAAAATATGGATCATAAACTACCCCTCAGGCATAGCATCACTCGCAATCATCCCATCAGGTAACCTCACAATCACTCGTAATCAGCCCTTCGGGCACAACATGAATCGAGAACAGCTCCTCAGGCAACATCATATCACTCACTCGGGGTACTCGCGCTCATTAGGGGGTGTACAGACTCCGTAGGAGCTCCTACAACCCAAGTGCTATAACAAGCCATCTCGCGGCATAATCAATCAGGACCTCAACCTCTCATAATCACAAATCAGAAACAACATGCTGCGACGCGCAACCCAATCCCATAATATCCTTAAAACGTAGGCACTCGGCCTCACTTAGTCAGAAATCTCTCAAACCACTCGGGCTATCAGTAGAACAGGGTGCTAAGCCCAAAATATCATTTTATGCATCAAAATGGGGTAATAAATATTGAGTTATCAAATCAGTAAAACATAGCATGACTGAGTACATATCTTAAGTCAAAACAGTAAGGAAATAAAAAGAAAAGGCCCATAAGGGTCCAAATAGTTTGGCACGAGGCCCAAATATGACATTCAGCCCAAATTATAGAAATTCTTTCTAAAACACAAAAGTATCATATAGTTTCTAGTCAAATACGCAACTTAATAGTTTCTACGGGACGAACCAAGTCACAATCCCCAACGGCGTACGCCACATGCTTGTCATCTAGCATGTATGTTACCTCAAAATAGTACAACAATGTAAAATTTGGGGTTTCATACCCTCAGGGCTAGATTTACAATCATTACTTACCTCAAACCGGTCAAATCCCTATTCCTTGATGCCCTTGCCTCTAGAATCGTCCTCCAACGCCTCGAATCTAACCAAAAGCAATACAATATGATCAATATAGGCCAATGGATCAATTTGAAGCGAAAAACTATCAATTTATACAAAAATTCCGAAATTCACCCAAACCCGGCCCCCGGGCCACATCTCAGAATTCGACAAAAATTTCAAAACTAGCTTTCACTCATGAGTTTATACATATCAAAACCATCAAAATCCGACGTCAAATGGTCCCTCAAATCCTCAAATTAAACTCTCCAATTTTCAAGCCCTAACCCCTCAGTTTCATCCCTAATTTCTTTAAATTTTATGCTTAATCAACTAAAAATTACCATAATCACAAGTATTAGGCTCAAATAACTTACCTCAATGAGTATCCCCTTGATTCCCTCTTCAAAACCCTCAAGAAATCTCCAAAATCTGGATAGAAATGGTGAAGGGCTCCTTAAGTATCTTCTGCCCAGGCATCTCGCATCTACGACCCATTTCACGCATCTGCAGGACTGCTTCTACGGTCAAATTAACCGCATCTGCAATTTTCACTTAATCGCCCATAACCGCTTCTACGGTACCGCATGTGCGCTTCTTCTTTCGCACTTGCGGTTCCTGACTTCCTTGGCCTTGGCCGCTTTTGCGGTCGCTCTTCCGCTTCTGCGGCCATTGAACCTGCGGTCCCTACTCCACAAGTGCGGTTATGACAGAATCAACAGCTTCAGCAGCCTTACCAAATTTTCAAACTCTCTGATAACCATCCGAAATCATCCCAAGCCCCTCGTGGCCTTAACCAAAAATACCAATACGTCACATATCAACATACAAACTTAGTCAAACCTCCAGAACACTTAAAACAACATCGAAACACCCAAATAATCCTGGATTCAAGCCTAAGGATTTCTAAAATTTCAAATTCTGCAAACGATGCCGAAACCTACTAAATCACCTCCGAATGATCTGAAATTTTGCACACATGTCACAAATGACATTACGAACCTACTCCAACTTTCGAAATCCATTCCGACCCCAATATCAAGATTTCCACTGCCACCAGAAAAATGCCAAATTTCCAATTTCACCAATTCAAGCCTAATCCTACCACGGACCTCCAAACCACATTCTGAAATGCTCCTAAGTCTAAAATCACCTAATGGAGCAATCCAAACCATCATAATTCACATCTGAGGTTGACTTTTCCAACTTAAGCTTCTAAATAATAGACTGTCTCATTCCACTCCAAAATCACTCCGGACCTAACCAACCAACAAGATATGATGAAATACAGCTGAACAACACATAACGAAGCAGAAATGGGAAAAACGGTCTATAACTCATGAAACGACCGACCGAATCGTTCCACCTAATCGCTTAAACTAAAATAGTTGGCGGAGGTATAATATATGCATAATTTATGTACTAAATATGTATAATTGTATATACTTAGTGTATAATGTATGGATTTGGCAAGAAAAAAGTAAACTATGAATATAACTGGGTATTTATGTAAAGATCTAACTAATTCAAATTCATTCAGCGCTACAAGAAATTTCTCTATTCTTAAGGGTATCTAAAACCTTGAATATAGTTTTTTTTTCTTTTGGTTTCTTGCATGCTAGTGTCTGCATTGGAGTTTCGATTACTTCGGACCTGCACCACGTAAGGCCTATTAAAGGAAAGAGTTTCTACCCGATTGTTTTTCATACCTAAGGCTCATACCAAGATCTTTGGTTAAGGAATAGGAATCCTATTCATCTCACGATAACCCTATGCTGAACTCTCACTTAGTTGCATTCTTTTATCAAAAGCGAAAGTGCTCCTTATTAGAAATTTCTATGATTTTAGGGGGGAAATAGCATTGGCTAGCCAGTTCTCGGACTGGTAATTGAAAAATAATTAGTGTTTGCAAAGTTATTGAAAAATAGCCTTATTTTCCTGCAACACGAAAAGTTCCAGCATAATATACTGGAAATTAGTGCACATGTGTATGAACTTGCAGCATATTATGCTGGACCAGTATATTATACTTGAACTATAGTGTATTATATTGGAAGTCTAATATATTATACTGGAACTGCAATATATTATGCTGGAATATTATTCGGATTACCACTTGTAAATCTGACTATTTTTTAATTTCACCCGATCTCGGGAGATGTAATAGCTCGGCCCAAGCCCACTAGTGATATTTTCTGCTTTGGACCTTGACCCGCACTACTTTAAATTACGTCACTAGTGTCGAAGCCCCCTTTTTCCTCGGAAAACGGGTTCACGACATTCGGGAAGACAACTCTTTTTCTACTTTGGGAATTGGGTTTTTTGAGAGTTTGGAGAGTCGCCACCTAATGATTATAGTGCATTAGGACACTTTTAGAAAAAAAAAAGAACTAAAGATGAAAACCAGAGTTTGGGTAAGGGCTTGAAATTATCTCGAGGGGAAGGTTTTACGCACCCATCAAGATGCACTAGTGTGGTTCCCGGTCATGCTACAATTGTGACTTTAAATGCGAATGTAAACAAACAAGCATTGCAAATATGGGAAAGTTGTTACAAATAAGAGTGTGAAAAGGATTTAAAGGTGCTGAAATTTAGAGGATAACAATTTTATAATTTAAGAAGAGATATGCAATGAGGGGAGAGATCAAATAAGTGACACAAATAACTTAAGGAAATAAACAAAAGATGGAAGTTCGAAAAGTTTTGGACAGATTTTGAAAAATCTTAGAACAACAACTAATAAAGAGGGAGTCCGTCCTAGGTTTATATATTACATGGATCATTCGCACAACACTGGTACTTAATTGTACGCGAAGTGTTATCGTGTAATCATCATCTCCATGTCTACCCTTCCCACCCCGTTAAGGTATTAAAGCGTGGAACGGTATCGTTTACTTACCGCATGCTACTACCCGTCCCAATCCTATCAGTCCCAGGGTATTGGGACTTCTAATCATAAAGGGGAAAGAAATGGATGGAGGCCTTTATGGAGTTTAAAGGATAAAATTCTAACTCGACATTCAAAACAAGTAGCAAGTTAAAGGGGATAACAAACAATCATACAAGGCTTGAATTAACCCCAGAAATCAAACAATCATTTAGTTTAGCATGCCTTGACAAATACTAGTTTTGTCTTAAATTAAATTTAAACAGTGAGCGGACTGGTTCAACACATTTATTTAGGTAGAAAGTCTACATTAGGCAACTCGGATACAGTTGTCGGATATTAAGGCATTTGACGCGAGTTGTTATAAGAAAGTACTGATTTTTTAGAAGGTAACTAATGCAGAAGTATTTTTAAAGGAAAAGGGGGGGGGGGGGGGTAGACTTAGGACAACATTTAGAAAAATGAATTTCAAAAAGGGATAAGAGGAATGTTTCAATTGTACATGCAGAAAGAGTAGTTGTTGAAATCCAGAAGAGACAGAACTTTATAAAAAAATTAAATTGCGGAGCTGATTTAAACAATGAGTTCAGGGATTGTTTTGAAAAGGAATGCATTTAGGCAGAGTATTAGAGAAGTCGTGTTAGAAAAGATATGCAAATTTGAAGAACTTGATTTTTGGGACAAATGCACACTGGTTTAAAAGAGTTTTAGCAAAGCTTAAAGTTTTGAAAACGTTACTAAGTTAGACGTCTAAGATCCAATTAACCAATGATTACTGCTTTAAAAGGGCCAAACGAGTTTGATGCAAAATTCTATAGGCATGATATCTATGTTATTGATTTTAGCACTTGTTAATGAACTTGTGAAAAGATGTTTGTTTAATTAATCCTAAAATTTGCCTAATGAATATGTGTATCCTTTAGGCATGATATCAATTAATTTTCAAAAAATTTACACTCATATAAGCATGATCTCGTGATGCATAGTTACAGAATATGAGGATTAAATCCTATAAACATGCTTTCTAGGTGAGTTAAGCGTTAAATCCTATAGGCATGGTCTCTATGTGATTGAATCAGTATTAGAGATCGTATAGGCAATATTTCTAGTTTGATAAAAAGTAAAGTCCTAAATCATGATTTCTACCCTTTGGATGCAAGAAAGTAAAGACCCCTCCCACACCCTTTTAATATAATCCCCGAGTTTCATACAAAATTATTACAAACCAATGAATCAAACTGGAAATTAAAAGATACATCAAAAGCTAACAGCTAGATCCGAGGAGCCTAATTCAATGTTAATGTCTGGTAACATGCGATTGAGCCATTTCCGGGATTCAAATTTCCAAAGCCTTCTCTTTATCCAAGGTGTTTCAAAGTTCCAAAAAATCTCAGGGATTCCAGGCATTGCTTACACCCAAGATACCATTAGCATTAGAATAGTGTAGTGTGGAAGAGCCAGCTCTCAGACATCCAAGTTCAGAGGGAGCTCAGGGGTCCAAAAGCATGGCTTGCAAGAGATGGGCAGAACTTATAGCTAGGAATAAGTACAGAGTGAAAGGGAATTGTGGAGCCATGACAGGTGGTGGTCATACTGATAACTGTGAATTGTGCATGTTTTATACCCATTCTTACCTAAGCTTTGTGCATAAAATGCTTTTGATTAGTCCTGAATTGCTTATAAGTTGCGTTTGATTGCAGGTTTGAGCGACTAGATGATGAATATCACAAATCGGCTCAAACAGGAGTGAAACCTGCCAAGCGCCAGAAGATAACTGAAACTTGGGAAAAAGAGACCTGTGCGGACCGCACTGTTTTGTCATGCGGCCGCACAGGAAGGTTCAGAGAGTAGTCAAGTGTCAGCCCAAGCTGCACAGTCCGCACTATTTTGTCATGCGGCCGCGCATAAAAGTTCAGAGAGGCATTTTGTGAAGAAGATCCACGCGGACCGCAATCCATTTCCACGCGGTCCGCAAAGAAGATGATCAGAGGTTAAAATTTCTAAGGAAAAATTCCACGCGGCCGCACACCATATCAGTGCGGTCCGCGTGGATGAAAGATCAGAGAGTCATTGCAAGGATGATTTACATAGTGCGGCCGCAGCACATTTCTATGCAGTCCGCATCACTTGCCTTGTGCGGCCGCGCACATTTCTACGCGGTCCGCGTGACCTTGCCTATGCGGCCGCGTGACATTTCTACGCGGTCCGCATCCTCAAGTCCAGAAGCCAGAAGTTGAAGATCAATTACCCTACGCGGCCGCATGACATTTCTATGTGGTCCGCAACAGACTCTCAGGGGTATTTTTGTTCGGTTTTTCTTGTGTAGTATAAATAGAACATTTTACTTTTTTTAGGTCAGGTTTTGTAATCTATCTGGGCAGCTGAGCACGAGACAACTTGTATTAGCCTATTTTAGGCAATTTTCTCATACATTTAGCGTGGATTCACGTGGTTTAATTTAGTAGTTAATGATTATGTCAATTTCTTCTACTATTTCTTCTATTTCTATTACTTCCATGTCTAGCTAAACCCATTAGCTAGGGTTTTGGCTCAACCCTAGTGTGGGTAATTAATGGGTGTTTTTGCTTAATGTTTGGATGATTGTGGGTGTTTGGTATTTGGGTTAATTGTATGTTTTCACTTGGATTTGGTGGTTGCAAACACTAAGTCTAGCTTAGTGGGTCTTGACTCTACTTGAGAAAGAGAG
>MU741799.1:254123-289802 GCA_026770625.1 Nicotiana glauca
TGGGCAAAATCACTCTCTCTACCGAGAGGTGTGAGAGTGAGTGCTTAGTGCAACGGTTATCCATATATCCCATATTGTCATCTTTACATTAGAATTCTATACCCGTTAATTGGTCACCTAGGCGAGTGCTACGACCCTAGTGCTTTCTCTCTAATTGCATACAACTAGCATTATTATCTAGCATACTTTAGTTTACAATTGTAGTTGATAAATTCAGTTGATAAACAATAGGAAAAAAAAACAAAAATGATAGAAGCAAAATTAGGAGCCAAAACACTTTCCTAGACTTCGCAAATGCTCGACTCCCATAACTAGCGCCCTGAGGAAATTGACCCCGAAACCACTATCGGGTAAAAGTTGTTAGCGCCCACTCTTCCCAAGGGTTGAGTCCGCATCGATCACATACCTAGCCATAAAGTAGGCTGGTACACCCCTGACCACTTGTTTGGTTGCACAAGTTAGGAGCAAACCTTTTGAAGGTCAGACCAAGGTCTGAATAGTGATTAGGACACTATTAGACCCAAGTCCAGGGCTCAAGCACATAAAAGGGGAAAGGGAGTATGAATTGATTGAGTTAGGGACTCAAAGAACCCAGTTCAGGATCATAGACAACAATATAGGAGTGTTGCTACGCCCTGAACAATAATTCACATACAAAAGGGGTGAGGGGGTAAGGGAATTCATAAAGTATCAAACTCACAACAAACAAACGATTGCATACATTATTTAAATACTGGATTGTAAAGGAAAAGGGTAAACAAATGGGCAGAATTAAACACATTGTTGTTGAGGCATGTAAACTAATTGAGACATACCAGTATAGAAGCAAAAGAGTACAGAAGAAAGCAAACACAGTCCACAGCAATGCAAGTATCAGAAAGAGAGAGAGAGAGAGAGAGAGTAGAAGTGAAGGTGAATTGTGAACTCAAATTATTTTGTGTTTGTATTCAAAGGGAAGGGAGGAGAGTATTTATAGTGTAAAAACAGGCAGAAAAATAAGGCAAGGATTATAGTTCAGCAATAATTAGGGGAACAAGTGTCAATTAAAATTAAACAGTATCAAAGACTTCCTTTAATTAAGGAATTAAATCAAACGGTAGCACACAAGTGTTAAACAAGGAAAGAAATCACGCAGGGCTGGACATGGCAAATAAGGAAAGTTTTTCAGCACAGTATGAGTACACCACATGTACTATGGTTTAGGTTCATTAGACCTTAATTAAGGAAAGGTTTGTAAGAATCCCATACTAATGTAATTAAGGTAATGGGATCAAATCATCTTGAGTAGAAAGGTAGGGTCGAAAGGAAAATACTTCAAACACGTCCAAGAAACAAGGGAAATCAAGACAATAAAGAAAAGAATCAATTACAAGAGTGCAATCAGAATCACGCTAAGGAAAAGTTTTGAAAATTACTCACAAGTTACAGAAAGAACTCAGTATATATATACATGAATGCACAAATAATAGGCATGTGAAGCTAAGTTGTGGCAAAATAATAGCATGTAGCAGTAACTAGAAGACATGATAGTCAAGTTTCAGTGCTTAACAATAGAGAAAAGATCAAAAGCATGCAAAGAACTCAGGACCAAAAATAGTCAAGAGAATGGAAGCACACTGCAATTCAACGAACGAGTTGCACAAACAACTTCAAAAAGATTGAATAGTCCCCAAAGAAACTGGGGTTTTCGAAAATCAAATGAATTTAGAGGGGATGAGCAGTCAGACATGTTAATTGTGCTGGGTAATTGGATTTCAAATTGGGGCTGAAATGGGGTGCCAAATTGGCTAAAATTGAAATGCAATAAGGTCGAATCGTAAATAACCAATTTTTCCCTTTTAATTTTATAAAAATAGTAATACTGATTTTAAAAACAAATTAAATGTACTGGTTAAATAAGTGTTATATGAATATTAATTAAAAATGCTGGGATTAATTTTATAAACATAAAATGTCATAAATTACAAGATAGGCTATAATTGCAATTATATGCAATTTAGCTTTAAAATACCAAACAAATTTGTAAAAATATGCGAAAATTAATTTAATTATATTTAGGAGTAAATGTGAAAATAAAATGAATTATTCACCAAAAAATAATAATTTTGAGAATAATTATTGGATTTTGTTGTGTAAAATATGCAATAAATTGGTTTAAAGAATCATTAAAAAATGTCAAAACTCTTGGATGTGCTTATATATGCAACAATATGCTATTTTGGAAATATTTGGGTATAGAAATACTTAGGAAAAAATTAGTTATCAACAGCTCCCCTTCTTTACCCGGGAAAGATGAAAGAGTTATCGGGTAAAGATATGATGGCCAATTTTGATCGGAAGCGGTGGTTTGAAAAGAGTTTGACCGAGCTTTGGTTTATGAGCTGCCTACATATCCCTGGTTTTACATACCGATGGAGATTTGAAAGGACGGACATGACGCTTGGGGGAAGCAAGAGGTGTTTTGCAGTTGATCGGCTGCGAGAACCGGAACGAGGTCGCTCCTGCTGAGACGGGCGTTGCTAGGCAGTGTAACTTCAAGTGAGCAGTATAGGTGTATATTGTGCGTAAACTTAAACATGATGCAAGTTCCCGTTGGACCATGAATGCTGCCCTTGGACGGTTAGGATGATGTCCTCGGACCATGATGTCCTGGGCCATGCAGCGCGAAATTAAAGGATTCGCAGGCCATGAAATGATGTTCTCGGGCTATGATAATGGTGCCTCTGAACCATGATGCCTTTGAATAATGATGTGCAAGATCTAAAGTGGGTCCTCGGGCCACGGCATGGTGTTATCGAGCTATGAAGATGATGCCTCCGAACGATGACGCCTTTCGACAGTTTGGCGATATCTCAGCCCATGAAATGCAAGATTTGGCGGTATTTCAGTTGATGTATAAGCGTAAATAGCGATATTTCAGCCGACGAAAATTTAAATAAACAAGCGGCGTTTCAGCCGATGTGAAAAGTAAAATGGCGATATTTCAGCCGACCGAAAATTTAAATAAACAGGCGACGTTTCAACCGATGTGAAAAGTAAAATGGTGATATTTCAGCTGACCAAAAATTTAAATATAGTAGTTTGGCGAGATTTCAGCCGATTGCAAGACGTAAATAAAAGTGGCGATATTTCAGCCGATGTAAAAGTAAAACGGTGATGTTTCAATCGATGTAAAAGTAAAATGGCGATGTGTCAACCGATGTAAAAATGTAAATAGCGATATTTCAGCCGATAGAGAATTTAAATAAAGTTTGGCAATATTTCAGCCGATTGTAAGACGTAAATAAAAGTGGCGATATTTCAGCCATGTAAGATATAGGTAAAGGTGGCGATATTTCAGCCATGCAAGAAAGATAAGGTGGCGATATTTCAACCATGAAAGTGGAGGTAGAGATTAACCTCGGAAGGCAGACGCTTAGTCTCGGAAGGCAGAAAGGTAGCCTTGTGCAACGCAGGAAATGCAGAGAAGGCAGAAAGGTAGCCTTATGCAATTCGGATAATGCAGATGGAGACAACGCTTAGTCTCGGAAGGCAGAAAGGTAGCCTTATACAATTCAGATAATGCAGATGGAGACAACGCTTAGTCTCGGAAGGCAGAAAGGTAGCCTTATGCAATGCAGGATAATTTAGATGGAGACAACGCTTAGTCTTGAAAGGTAGAAAGGTAGCCTTACGCAATGCAGGATGATGCAGATGGAGATAATGCTTTGTCTCGGAAGGCAAAAAGGTAGCCTTATGCAGTGCAGGAAATGCAGATGGAGACAACGCTTAGTCTCGAAAGGCAGAAAAGTAGCCTTATGCAATGCAGGATAATGCAGATTGAGACAACACTTAGTCTCGGAAGGCAGAAAGGTAGCCTTATACAATGCAGGAAATGCAGATGGAGACAATGCTTAGTCTCGGAAGGCAGAAAGGTAGCCTTGTGCAATGCAGGAAATGCAGATGGAGACAACGCTTAGTCTCGGAAGGCAGAAAGGTAGCCTTATGCAACTCGGATAATGCAGATGGAGACAATGCTTAGTCTCGGAAGGCAGAAAGGTAGCCTTATGCAATTCAGATAATGCAGATGGAGACAATGCTTAGTCTCGGAAGGCAGAAAGGTAGCCTTATGCAATGCAGGATAATGCAGATGGAGAAAACACTTAGTCTCGAAAGGCAGAAAGGTAGCCTTATGCAATGCAGGATGATGCAGATGGAGACAACGCTTAGTCTCGGAAGGTAGAAAGGTAGCCTTATGCAGTGCAAGAAATGCAAATGGAGACAACGCTTAGTCTCGGAAGGCAGAAAGGTAGCCTTATGCAATGCAGGATAATGCAGATGGAGACAATGCTTAGTCTCGGAAGGCAGAAAAGCGGCCTTATGCAATGTAAAAAAAGCATATGGAGACAACGCTTAGTCTCGGAAGGCAGAAAAGTAGCCTTATGCAATGCAGGATAATGCAGATGGAGACAACGCTTAGTCTCGAAAGGCAGAAAGGTAGCCTTATGCAATGCAAGAAGTGCCGATAGTAATAAAAGATTCTTAGCTAATTATTGGTAACTGATTGTGATATTGCGGCTGCTAGGCTCTGGACATTCTGTTCTGATACAACTGGCCATGGCAAACCGCATTCATCCTTTTCCATCTATAAGGGCTAATTGCTCGTAGTGACCTTTTACCCATTCTGCGTCGTCCAACTGTGCTTCTTGTATGATCCTCAAGGAAGGAATTTCTACCTCGGTGGGAATGACCGCCTCTGTACCATACACTAGCATGTAGGGACTTGCCCCGGTTGATGTGCGGACCGTGTTGCGGTATCCCAGCAAAGCAAATGCTAACTTCTAATGCCATTGTTTGTGACTTTCGACTATCTTCCTCAGTATCTTCTTGATATTCTTGTTGGCTGCTTCTACAAACTCCATTCATCTGAGGCCTGTAGGCTGTGGAGTTCTTTTGTTTGATCTTGAATGCCTCACACATTGTTCTCATTAAATCGCTGTTGAGATTAGAACCATTATCAGTGATGATTGATTCCGGGATCCCGAATCGGCAAACAATACGATCACCGACGAAGTCTTCCACAACTTTTTTAGTCACTACTTTGTATGACGCTGCTTTAACCCATTTAGTAAAGTAATCAATTGCCACCAGGATAAATCTGTGCCCGTTTGATACGGCAGGCTCGATAGGTCCAATGACATATATTCCCCAGGCGACGAACGACCACGGTGAGCTTGTTGCAGTAAGCTCGTTTGGAGGCACCTTTATCATATCTACATGTATCTGACAACAATGGCACTTGAAAACATACTGGATACAGTCAGTTTCCATAGTCATCCAAAAATACCCTACTCGGAGTATCTTCTTTGCTAAGACAAAACCACTCATGTGTGGCCCGTAGGTCCTGCGTGCACTTCGTCCAATAGTCTGGTTGCTTCGTTTGCTTCGACACATCTTAACAAACCCAAATCGGGAGTTCTCCTATACAGGATTCCCCCACTGTGAAAGAAATTGTTGTATAATCTCTTAAGTGTGTGTTTCTAAGTGGCATTGGCAAGTTTTGGATATTCCCCTATTGTCAAGTACCTTTTGATGTCATGGAACCATGGTTTTCTGTCTGCTTCTTCCTCAACGTGAGCACAATAAGCCGACTGATCATAAATCCTTAATGGGATGGGATCAATGAAGTTCGTATCTGGATGTTGGATCATGGATGATAAAGTGGCTAGTGCGTCAGCGAACTCATTTTGGACCCTGGGGACATGCTGAAATTCCATCTTTGTGAATCTTTTCCTTAACTCCTGTATGTGATGCAAATAAGGAAGTATTTTGGATTTTTTGGTTTCCCATTCTTCTCGGACTTAATGTATGAGCAGGTCTGAGTCCCCGATCACTAGCAACTCATAAATGTTCATGTCAATGGCCATCTTGAGTCCCAGGGTGCAAGCTTCGTACTCAGCCATATTGTTTGTGCAACGAAACCTGAGCTTGGCGGATACCGGGTAATGCTGGCCGGTTTCTGATACTAGGACTGCCCCTATGCCAACTTCTTTTAAATTTGCTGCTCCGTCAAAAAACAACCTCCAACCATCGTAGGATTCTGCAATGTCTTCTCCTATAAAGGACACTTCCTCGTCAGGAAAATACATTTTCAGTGGTTCATATTCTCCTTCAATGGGATTCTCAGCAAGGTGATCTGCTATGGCTTGACCCTTGTCTGCTTTCCGAGTCACGTAAACAATGTCGAACTCACTCAACAAGATTTGCCACTTGGCGAGCTTGCCAGTGGGCATGGGCTTCTGGAAAATATACTTCAGCGGGTCCATCCTGGATATGAGATAAGTAGTGTAGGCACAGAAATAATGCCTCAACTTCTGAGCCACCCAAGTCAAAGCACAGCAGGTGCGCTCTAATAGAGAATACCAGGCCTCGTACGGGGTGAACTTCTTGTTGAGGTAATAGATGGCTTACTCCTTTCTCCCCGTTTCATCATGTTGTCCCAGAACACAACCGAATGCTACATCCAATACTGCAAGGTAAAGCAGTAAAGGTCTTCCTGGCTCAGGAGGAACCAAGACTGGTGGCGTTGATAGGTATTCCTTGATTCTGTCAAAGGCCTTTTGACAATCGTCGGTCCATCTAGTAGCAGCGTCTTTCTTTAGAATTTTAAAGATGGGTTCACAAATGGCTGTGGACTGGGCTATGAACCGGCTGATATAGTTGAGTCTTCCCAAGAAGCTTATCACGTCCTTCTCGTTCTTTGGCGGTGGCAATTCTTGAATGGCTTTGACTTTGATGGGTCCAATTCTATCCCTCAACGGCTCACGATGACACCCAGTAGTTTTCCGGCAGGAACCCCGAATGCACACTTGGCGGGATTTAGTTTTAGGTTATACCTTTTCAGTCTGTTGAAGAACTTTCTCAGGTCTTCTATATGATCAGTGGCTTTCTTGGATTTGATGATGACGCCGTCCACATATACCTCGATCTCCTTGTGTATCATGTCATGGAAGATAGTAGTCATGGCTCCCATGTATGTGGCGCTAGCATTCTTTAACCCGAACGACATCATTTTGTAACAACACATTCCCCACGGTGTGATGAAAGTCGTTTTCTCTGCATCTTCCTCATCCATCCATATCTGATGATACCCGATGAAACAATCAACGAAAGACTGCAACTTATGCTTGGCGCAGTTGTCGATGAGAATGTGTATGTTTGGCAAGGGGAAGTCATCTTTGGGACTGGCCCGATTGAGATCCCGGTAGTAGACACAGATTCTAGCCTTCCCGTCCTTCTTTGGTACTGGCATGATGTTTGCTAACCATGTTGGATACTCTACACTCTGAGAACCTTGACTTTGACTTGCTTAGTAACCTCTTCTTTGATTTTCAAACTCATGTCGGGCTTGAATTTCTTGAGCTTCTGTTTTACCGGCGGACAGGTTGGATTTGTTGGCAGTTTGTTAGCTACAATAGACGTGCTGAGACCAGTCATATCATCATACGACCAGGCGAATATGTCCTCATATTCTTTTAAAAATTCCGTATACTCTTCCTTTTCTGATGGCGACAAGTGAACACTGATGCGAGTTTCTTTGACATTTTCTGTATTTTCCAAATTAATGACCTCAATTTCTTCCAGGTTGGACTTAGGTCTATTCTCAAAATTCTCAACCTCTCTGACGACCTCTTCAGGTATTTCATCTTCTTTTGAGTTTATGTCCTTTTGTTGCGTTGTCTCGTTGCAAGTTACAGTCGTTGGTTCATCGTCAAGATAAGTAATAGTAATGTTGTATAGAATAGAGTAAATGATAGAGAAAATAATAAGCGAGATATATATGATAAACTAAAATGCTCTGATTAAATTCAAAATTGTTTGAAACATCGGAGCTCTTTTCAAAATTAAAGACAATGCGAAAGGAAAATCAATTAGTAAAGTAAACTAAAAATGCGATGCATGCTGCTTTTATTTAGCCTTGCTACCTCGAAGCCCTCCGGGCCCTGACGGTCCTAATTGACCAGTTGCTGAGGCGGTCTCCTTTGCTTGCGGCTTGTATGGAAGGGCCTTCCTCCCCCTCCTCCTCGAAAAGAACACAGCAGTCCATGTCATCATCCTCCAGGAACAAATTCTTTATAGCTGCCAACGCTTCATCTTCTTCTGACCCATATATAGTATCTGTTGGCTGGAAGGTCTGCTCCAGGCTGGGTATCAGAAACTCCAATAGATAGTAGGGGTCGCGCCATAGTGGCTACCATACCCTAAGCCAAAGGTAGTGCCATGCTTCTTCAGTTTGATGGGCTTAGTGATCCCCTAAAGATTTTTACTGAGCCCCTTTCCAGGCTCGTAGCCGCACCAATTCAAGATACTTTCGATCTTGTTGTCCCACCACTTGTCTTTGTCTACAGCATTGACCCTTTCGATGTGGTGGTATGTCTCTTCGCCTACTCTTCTTCTGCCCCCGATCATTGGGATAGTCTGGCGACTATATATGGGGTTACTACCATCGCCATGATTGATCACTTCTTGGTGATTCCATTCGAACTTTACCACCTGATGCAGGGTCGATGCTACGGCTCTGACCACATGGATCCAAGGGCGTCCTAACAGCAAGTTGTAGGATGCCGGGATGTCTATCACTTGGAAGTAGACGTCGAACCATGTTGGCCCCATTTGCAAGCAAAGGCTGATTTCTCCAATAGTAAATCTCTGGGACCCATCGAAGGCTTTTACATTGATAGACCCGTCTTCGATCTCGTGTATCCTTTCCCCAAAGTTCTGAGAGTTACAAGCGGACAGTTGTTGAGGCTCGATCCCCCATCAATCAGAACCCTGGTGATGAAATAATTTCGCATTGCACGGTGATATGCAGTGCCTTATTATGACCCAAACCATCTGGCGGCAATTCATCTTCGTGGAAAGTTATTTTATGACCCAAACCATCTGGCGGCAATTCATCTTCGTGGAAAGTTATTTTGTGTCTCTCCAGCACTTGCCCCACCATATTCGCCATCTCACCCCCGGTTATATTGCTGGGCACATAGGCTTCGCTCAGTATCTTCATTAAGGCATTCTTGTGAGCGTCTGAACTTTGCAGAAGAGCCAGGATAGATATTTGTGCCGGTATTTTGTTCAACTGTTCAGCGACAGAGTATTCCTTAGCCCGTATTTTCCTCCAAAGATCGTTGGGTCCTGTCTCAATGGGACGTCCTGGAGCTTGCTTACCGGATTCAGCTAGGTGCTCTAGAGTGTACACCCTTCCTGTTCTAGTCATTCCTTATGCGGTAATCATTTCTCCTGTCTTTGTCTTTCCTTTCCTCCTAGCTTCGGCAGTGCAATCCCATCGTATGGAGTTTGAGTGGAATGGTGTTATGTCAGTCATCGCTACTGGGATTGGCACCCTTGGCGGTAACACATCAACTTCAAAGGGTGTAGGTGCCTTGGGTACCCCAAATTCAACTTCAATCAGCCTAGAAGCCTTTGCAGAAGGAGGCGCCTCAAATTCAAGCGGTACAGACATATTTACTTCGTCGTCCACGGAGGGCTGATTCCGCACAACAATTGAGTTAAGGGTAACCGCTGGCCTTTTTGGTTCATCCCCTTCAAAAATCAAACCTATTGACCCTTTAGGGTCCAAATCATCCTCGATTTCGATCATATTAATGTCTCCACCTTTGTGGTCAGGCAAGGGGTTATTACGAACATTAGGAGTGGGCTCCTTTGCTACAATGACCTTGTTGTCGATCAGGGTCTGAATCTTATCTTTCAACCAACGGCACTCGTCAAGGGTTGTCCTTTTATGCCGGAATAATACGCACAGGTTTTGTTGGGGTTGACCCACTGGGAGGGATTTTTTTGGAGCTTTGGATGGGATGGGAGTGACATAACCAGCAGCTTTAAGTCTTTCATATAGCTGGTCAATTGGTTCTGCGATGGTTGTGTATTGTTTGGGAGGTTTACGGTCAAAATTTGGTGTGGGTCTTGGAAAATTTTAACAGGTGGGTGGTGATTGGTAGTGAGAGGGTTGAGCGTTATAAGCTTGGTAAACATGTGCTGGTTGAGAGTATTTGGGTGAAGTGGGTTGATATGTGAGCGGTGGAGAGGACTGGTAAACGGGAGGTGGATAGGAGGGTGCGGGTGCCTGGTAATTTAGGATAGGCTGATATGTAAGTGGAGGTGATGGGTATGTGTGGTACTTTGGTGGTGATTTGGCTCCCTGTGCGACCATCACGGCACTTACATCTTTCTTCTTGGATGCGCCACCAATTTGTAAAGCCTTATTGGTGGCTTGCAATGCTTCAAGATTTGTAACCATACCATTCTTGATGCCCTCTTCAATTTTTTCTCCGAGCTTGATGATATCAGAGAACTTCTGACCCTCGATCAGTATCAACCTATCGTAATATTGGGGATCCTGAGCCCGGACGAAGAACCTATTCATTTGCTCTTCTTCCAGCGCCAGCCTGACCTTTGCAACTTCAAACCTCCAACGAGTAGCATACTCGCAGAATGTTTCGGTGGGTTTCTTCTTCAAATTCTGTATGTAGAATACATCTGGTGCGTTCTCTGTATTAAACCGGAGTCTATCCATAAAGTCTGATGCCATACCTACCCAACTCGTCCATTTCTTGGGGTCTTGACTGATGTACTAGGACAGTGCATCTCCCTTCAAGCTCCTCATGAAGAGCTTCATGCGGATTTTCTCATCTCTTCCAACCCCCACTAGCTTGTCGCAATAGGTCCTCAGGTGGACTCTGGGATCTCCTGTTCCATCAAACATTTCGAACTTGGGAGGTTTGTATCCCTTCGGGAGTGCAACATCTGGTTGAATGCACAAGTCTTCATAGTTCAGCCCCTCAATGCCTTTGCTACATTCGACACCCTGGACCCAGCTGGTTAACTTTTTGAGCTCAGCTGCTAAATTCCTGATGAGGGAGTCTTTGTCATCAGTCTCAGGTGCATTTGAGATCGGTTGGGTGTATTGAGGTATAGTATCCTCAAAGATAAGAGTGTTATGGAGGTGGTCATTCGTAGTGTTTGGTGGCTCGGGAATAAGTAATGGAGCGTTGTTGCATGTGTAGCAGGTTTGAGCGTGAGTGGGTTGTATTTGTGGTTGCGGGGTGTTTTGTGGAGGTACGGGGTTTTTGGGTGTTGACATCAGGAGCAGCAAGAGAGAATGATAGGCTTGCCAAGTTACGAACTTGGTCCAACTCTTCCTGGAATTTCAGCAACTTCTGCTCAAGATGAGCAGCAGTTCCCTTAGCAATCGGGGTACCCTGAGAAGTTTCCTCCCTTTCAATCTCCTTTCTAGCACTTGTATTTTTCATTCTTCCTTTGTTCTTGTTCCAGACAGGACTCGGAGGAGGAGGAGGTGGAGGGCCCTTGGATATTGTTGAATATGCTGATGGTGCCAGAATGCACGAACTAACCTTTGGGGAAGGGAATAAAAATAAAAGAAAAACAAAAAAGGTAACAAGTTAGTGCGGGCTTTGAGGAAAAAGTATTGCATTTTTTAAACACATTGTGAGAGAATATAAATCGTGTCCTAATTTTGGTGACTCGTTGTGCCCGAGGTAGGCCTAACGACAAATAATTTTGGAGAACTTATAATGCTAAATGCCTCGTTTTATTGATAAAAAATAAGACAAATCCAAAATGACTCTAAATGACAGAAAGTAAATATTTCTAGTGGTCATTGGCCTTATTACATCATTAAAGCAAAATAAAGGAATCCTAACTATTTGGTCCCAGAAGGACCTTCCCCAGATTTGGCAGTCTTGTCTCCCTCGAACAGCTCCACCAACTCGCGTAGTCCTAGCAGTAGGTAGGCTCGGGCCAGATGTCCGCCTGCATTTCCTTCAGCGTTTTGGCAGTCTTTTATCCTTTTGATGAACTTTCCTTACAACTCTATTAGACCCCGTTCCAAATACCCTAACCGATTGTTGGAGCTGACAGCCATTTCTTTCCACTCTTCGGTCAATTTCTGATAGGCTTTTTGTATTTCCTGATGCTCACTCTCACACTCTCGGATTCTCTTGCGTAGTTGATTATACTTAGCCTGTGTTTCAGCATGCTCATCAACAATTCTGTGACCTTGAACGAACCTTGGTTGACCCATGCCATTGTCTTCTAACCAACCCAAATAATGCGGTACACAACCAGCGTGGTACCTGTCTGGATCAATGGATTCCTTCCCCAAAACGATTTTGCAATGCCACAAATGCTGAGCTTGGCACCTGTGGGGGCTATCATCGTCTTGGAAATCAGACCTGAGATGACTCATTTTATCGACCCTTGGTATAATTTGTTTTCTCCCAGCTTGTCTCATAACTCGGAGAGGAACGTAAGGATAAGTCCCTCTCAAACCGATCAGTATGAAAAATGGTAAGATCGGACAATGAATTCATCTTTAGGGAACCACTCAAACATCCATTGTACCTGGTCTTCTTTCAGATTTTCGAACAATTCTACCCACCCTCTGGTGTCCTCTGGCTGAGCGAACATCTTTGGCATATAATTCATATGCCTCGGTTGGTGGAAGGCGATATGATCGTCCCAATCTCTGTGTAGGATCTCCTGTCAGTATTCTCCTTTCTGGAGGTGTTCCATGAGCCAAAGCTGAAGCAATAAGTTGCAACCCTCAAAATGACTACCTTGTTGTTGACATTTGTCCAAGGCGTGGTATATCTCGGCGACGATCATAGGCACAATGCTAAACGTTTACCCACCGATCTCTTCCATCAAAGTTTTAGTTACCATGGCTAGTCTGGTGTGGATCCTAGCCTTCTTCATAGGGAACACGATCATCCCCAAAAAGCAAAACATGAAAACAAAAACCCTTCTATGGACATGCCCCAATGAGGTGATAGCAAATTTGTCTGAATAGGTGCGGTATGACTTGCTATAGCCGTACCTCTCATATAGATAGTCGAACGGGATGTAGGAGTCTTTCAATCAGATTAATTCTGGGTTTTTCTTCAATCCCATCCTCTTAAGGAAACCCCTTCCTTTGTGATTTTCTGGCATGATCAAACCCGGAGTCTCCCAAGGAATCCCAGCTAGACCTCCTATCTCTTCAAGTAAAGGAGTCATTTCTAGATCACCAAAGTGGAACACGGATTTGTCACTATCCCAGAACAATGTTGCATCCTCTATGATTCTGTTGTTAGGCCGAATCTCTAGGAGAGAAGGTAGATTCCCTAGGTACTTGCAGACGAGTGTTTGATCACTTGAATGGAGGTCGTCCCACCAATTCAGCAGCCTTGGATGGATGTTGGTTACCATGCCAAATCTGGGGATTCGTGCCTTATTTTTTTCTATGAAACAGAGCATTACTCCCTTACCCCTACCAGACTCAACTATTTAAATCAATAATTAGCATTGCAAAGCACTTAAGTTCTCCAAATAAATGCACAGAACGTGGAGGCGTCCGTTTGGGTTTCAAGGAAATCCCACAGACTTTGGACAAGGCTATCTTAATGAGTCATTATGTGGACAACATAAATGACTCAACTAGGTTTGACCATGATGCATGTACAGTTTAACGGAGTAAGGTTTCTATCTTAAAGTGCTAGACTGGTACCCTTGAGCAGACAACTCAAGAGGGAAAGGCACGGAACCGTCGACTACACCGTTGATCGACTGGTTTTACCGCAAATATGCCTTTGCCAAATTTAGAGGGTGGTAGTATTGGAAGTGCTCAACTACTCATTATAAGAATTGCTATAGTATTTGTTTGGAACAAGTGGAATATGATGTTGAAGATGCAGTTTACAAGGATGAAACAAATTGACATGTATTTTCACGTTCATAAAATAAAGTTTACAATGATTGCTCAGAAATTACAATAGTATTGATGGAAAAGCAATAAATGAAAGTAATTAAAGAAAAAGAAACAAAAGAAACATGTTAGTTTCAAATAAAGACATTAAACAAAAGCGATAAAAGAAAGCAATAAAGTCACGTATAGCATGCAATGATAAAAGCCTAAAGAAGTCCCCAGCAGAATCGCCATGCTGTCGACGCCCCCTTTTTCCTCGTGGAATCGGGTTCACGACATTCGGGAAGACAACTCTTTTCCCACTTTGGGAATTGGGTTTTTTGAGAGTTTGAAGAGTCGCCATCTAATGATTATAGTGCATTAGGACAGTTTTAGAAGAAAAAAAAAGAATTAAAGATGAAAACCAGAGTTTGGGTAAGGGCTTGAAATTATCTCGAGGGGAAGGTGTTAGGCACCCCTCAAGATCCACTAGTGTGGTTCCCGGCCATGCTACAATTGTGACTTTAAATGCGAATGTAAACAAACACGCATTGCAAATATGGGAAAGTTGTTACAAATAAGAGTGTGAAAAGGATTTAAAGGTGCTGAAATTTAGAGGATAACAATTTTGTAATTTAAGAAGAGATACACAATGAGGGTAGAGATCAAATAAGCGACACAAATAACTTAAGGAAATAAACAAAAGATGGAAGTTCGAAAAGTTTTGGACAGCTTTTGAAAAATCTGAGAATAACAACTAATAAAGAGGGAGGGGGATCCTGGGTTTTTATATTACATGGATCATTCGCACAACTAGGGGTGTGCATTCGATTTATCGATTCGATTTTGACCCTTATCGATAATTATTTATCGATTATCGATTTTTACATAGGTTTATCGTTATCGTTTCAATAAGTTTTTAATTTTTTCGATTTCGATTTATCATTTTTGGGACTTATCGATTCGGTTATCGATTACACCAATAAGAAAATTTGCGGGATTCCACGAAAAGTATATTGCTATAAACACGCCTAACTAATATGGACAAAAAGAAGATAAAATAAGACGAACATCATTTATAACATATAAATTGTGTCAACAAGAACATGCAATGAAACTAAAGTAAGAGATCAAATGTATGTCACCAATGCTCCAACGGTATAAAAAAAATACATAATCACGACTAATTTTGTTTTCCATTAATTTGAACTTCATTCCCTTGAGCTTTAAATATGATGATTCCTTAAATATGGTAGAGGAAATAATAGGGTTAGGGACTTAGGGTAAAGGAAACAGTATTATAGAATAATGGTAAAAAAAATAAAAAAAAAATTTAAAACAAAATTTAAAAAAATTAGTTTTTTGTATATCTTATCGGTTTATCGATAAACTGATAAACCGAAGAGGACAAATCGAAATCGAAATCGATAACTCGATAAGGAAAATTTCGAAATCGAAATCGATAAATCGATAAACCGATAACAAATAATCGATTCGATTTATCGATAAACCGATTCGAATGCACACCTCTACGCAAAACACTGGTAATTAATTGTACGTGAAGTGTTATCGTGTAATCATCATCTCTATGTCTACCCTTCCCACCCCGTTAAGGTATTAAAGCACGGAACGGTATCGTTTACTTACCGCATGCTACTACCCGTCCCAATCCAATCAGTCCCGGGGTATTGGGACTTCTAATCCTCAAGGGGAAAGAAAGGGATGGAGCCCTTATGGAGTTTAAAGGATAAAATTCTAACTCGACATTCAAAACAAGTAGCAAGTAAAAGGGGATAACAAACAATCATACAAGGCTCGAATTAACCCCAGAAATCAAACAATCATTTAGTTTAGCATGCCTTGACAAATACTGGTTTGGTCTTAAATTAAATTTAAGCAGCGAGCGGACTGGTTCAACACATATATTTAGGCAGAAAGTCTGCATTAGGCAACTCGAATACAGTTGTCGGATATTAAGGCATTTGACGCGTGTTGTTATAAGAAAGCACTGATTTTTAGAAGGTAACTAATGCAGAAGTGTTTTTAAAGAAAATGGGGGGGCTGCAGACTTAGAACAACATTTAAAAAAATGAATTTCAAAAAGGGATCGGAAGACTGTTTCAATTGTACATGCAGAAAGAGTAGTTGTTGAAATCCAGAAGAGACAAAACTTTTAAAAAAAAAGTAAATTGCAGAGCAGATTTAAACAACGAGTCCAGGGATTGTTTTGAAAAGGAATGAATTTAGGCAGAATATTAGAGAAGTTGTGTTAGAAAAGATATGCAAATTTGAAGAACTTGATTTTTGGGACAAATGCAAACTAGTTTAAAAGAGTTTTATCAAAGGTTAAAGTTTTGAAAACGTTATTAAGTTAGGCGTCTAGAATCTAATTAACCAATGATTACTGCTTTAAAAGGGCCAAACGAGTTTGATGCAAAATTCTAGAGGCATGATATCTATGTTATTGATTTTAGCACTTATTAATGAACTTGTGAAAAGATGCTTGTTTAATTAATCCTAAAATTTGTCTAATGAATATGTGTATCCTATAGGCATGATATCTATTAATTTTCAGGAAATTTACACTCATATAGGTAGGATCTCGTGATGCATAGTTACAGAATATGAGGATTAAATCCTATAAACATGCTTTCTAGGTGAGTTAAGCGTTAAATCCTATAGGCATGGCCTCTATGTGATTGAATCAGTATTAGAGCTCCTATAGGCAGGATTTCTAGTTTGATAAAAAGTAAAGTCCTAAATCATGATTTCTATCCTTTGGATGCAAGAAAGTAAAGACCCCCCCCCCCACACCCTTTTACTATAATCCCCGAGCTTCATACAAAATTATTACAAACCAATGAATCAAAATGGAATTTAAAAGATACATCAAAAGCTAACAGCTAGATCCGAGCAGCCTAATTCAACCTTAATGTCCAATAATATGTATTTAACCAAATCCGAGATCCAAATTTCCAAAGCCTTCTCTTTATCCAAGGTGTTTCAAAGTTCCAAGGAATCTCAGGGATTCCAGGCATTGCTTACACCCAGGAGACCATTAGCATTAGAATAGTGCAGTGTGGAAGAGCCAGCTCTCAGGCATCCATGTTCAGAGGGAGCTCAGGGGTCCCAAAGCATGGCTTGCAAGAGAGGGGCAGAACTTATAGCTAGGAATAAGTACAGAGTGAAAGGGAATTGTGGAGCTATGACAGGTGGTGGTCATACCTAGCCATAAAGTAGGTTGGCACACCCCTGACCATTTGTTTGGTTGCACAAGTTAGGAGCAGACCTTTTGAAGGTCAGACCAAGGTCTGGATAGTGATTAGGACACTATCAGACGCAAGTCCAGGGCTCAAGCACATAAAAGGGGAAAGGGAGTGGGAATTGATTGAGTTAGGGATCAAAGAACCCAGTTCAGGATCACAGACAACAATATAGGAGTGCTGCTATGCCCTGAACAATAACTCACATACAAAAGGGGTGAGGGGGTAAGGGAATTCATAAAGTATCAAACTCACAACAAAACAAATGATTGCACACATTATTTAAATATTGGACTGTAAAGGAAAAGGGTAAACAAATGGGTAGAATTAAACACATTGTTGTTGAGGCATGTAAACTAATTGAGACATACCAGTATAGAAGCAAAAGAGTGCAGAGGAAAGCAAACACAGTCCATAGCAATGCAAGTATCAGAAAGAGAGAGAGTAGAAGTGAAGGTGAATTGTGAACTCAGATTATTCTGTGTTCATGTGTTCAAAGGGAAGGGAGGAGAGTATTTATAGTGTAAAAACAGGCAGAAAAATAAGGCAAGGATTGCAGTTCAGCAATAATTAGGGGAACAAGTGTCAATTAGAATTAAACAGTATCAATACTTCCTTTAATTAAGGAATTAAATCAAACGGTAGCATGCAAGTGTTAAACAAGGAAAGAAATCACGCAGGGCTGGACATGGCAAATAAGGAAAGATTTTCAGCACAGTATGAGTACACCACATGTACCGGGGGTTAGGTTCATTAGACCTTAATTAAGGAAAGGTTTGTAAGAATCCCATACTAATGTAATTAAGGTAATGGGATCAAATCAGCTTGAGTAGAAAGGTAGGGTCGAAAGGAAAATACTTCAAACACGTCCAAGAAACGAGGGAAATCAAGACAATAAACGAAAGAATCAATTACGAGAGTGCAATCAGAATCACACTAAGGAAAAGTTTTGAAAAATTACTCAAAAGTTACAGAAAGAACTCAGTATATATATACATGAATGCACAAATAATAGGCATGTGAGGCAAAATAATAGCATGTAGCAGTAACTAGAAGGCATGATAGTCAAGTTTCAGTACTTAATAATAGCGAAAAGATCAAAAGCATGCAAAGAACTCAGGACCAAAAATAGTCTGGAGAATGGAAGCACACTGCAATTCAACGAACGATTTGCACAAACAACTTCAAAAAGATTGAATAGTCCCCAAAAAAACTGGGGTTTTCGAAAATCAAATGAATTTAGAGGAGATGAGCAGTCAGACAAACAAACAGGTTTAGAATCTCGGATAGGCCCCAAAAATTAGGGTTTTCACTCATGCTAAATCAGATAAAAATAAGGTGAATCAAACAACCATTAACAAACAGACCAGGAAACTCAAAAAAAATCCCCAAAAAAATTAGGGTTTTCAACATGCAAGTTCAGATAGAAGATAATACAAGCAAACATAGTAAAAACATGTTGAGATTTCAGAGAAGAGATGTTCGAGATAAAATAACATGAAACCCTAGTTTAGTAAAATAGAGTTTTTGAAAGCAAACATTAAAGAATCTTTGAGAAAAACGCATAGAAGGTTCACACAAACATATATCCAGAATAGATCTAAAATAAATCGAAGGAACCTCAGAGATTAGGGTTTCGTAAGAAACCCAAGAAATGAGATAGGCTTTGGAAACCATTGATCTGAGCAGAGAAGTTGAAGATCGAACTCGAATGGCCATGGCTGGCCGGACAGAGGTTGAAGATGACCGGAGAAAAGCCATCGAGCAAAGCTTGGTCGAGACCTTTTCAAGATCTGGTCATAGGACCTTAGAGATGAGACCATAGAAGCCATGGGAGGCCGGTGTAGGGCTCCGATGAGTCTGGGGAGCCATGGATTAGGGTTTCGATGGGAGGAGGCGGTTAGGTTTTTGAGAGAGCTCGAGAGACGAGAGCGTTTGAGGGCGGCGGATTAGGAAAATGAGATAGGGTTAGGCGGTTGTGTGAAATTAAAAAGGTAAGAAGTAATGGTGTCGTTGATTTAAATGATCAACGGCTGAGATTTAAAGGGATATGGGTTGGGTCGGTTCAACATGCACTGGGTCAGGTAGGCATGTTAATTGGGCTGGGTAATTGAATTTCAAATTGGGGCTGAAATGGGGTGCCAAATTGGCTAAAATTGAAATGCAATAAGACCAAATCGTAAATAACCAATTTTTCCTTTTAATTTTATAAAAATAGTAATACTAATTTTAAAAATAAATTAAATGTACTGGGTAAATAAGTATTATATAAATATTAATTAAAAAATGCTGGAATTAATTTTATAAACATAACATGTCATAAATTACAAGATAGGCTATAATTGCAATTATATGCAATTTAGCTTTAAAATACCAAACAAATTTATAAAAATATGCGAAAACTACTTTAATTATATTTAGGTGCAAATGTAAAAATAAAATAAATTATTCACCAAAAAATAATAATTTTGGGAATAATTATTGGATTTGTTGTGTGAAATAAGCAATAAATTGGTTTAAAGATTCATTAAAAAATGTCAAAACTCTTGGATGTGCTTATATATGCACCAATATGCTATTTTGAAAATATTTGGGTGTATAAATACTTAGGAAAAAATTGGGTATCAACAACTAGGGTCTAAGACTTGTTTACTTATATACCTAACATCTTTATCGTGTTTTGTCGATGTGGGCTTTGGCTAGGATGTCACGGGAGAACACGAAACCTCAGACTATGTTGCGTTCTTTCAGTACATTTTAAATACAACAACAACAACAACAACAATCGAGTATAATCCCGCTTAGTAGGATCTGGGGAGGGTAGTGAACAAGGGCGTACGCAGAAATTTTTATAAGCGGTGTCGACATTTAAAGACATGATCAACTGAAGGAATCATTGTAATGATATCATATTAAACATTTAAAAACACAAACTATAATATATATGAATAAAACACAATTCATGTATACAATTCAACTCGACAAGTTTTTAATATTTTAAATGTATTATAATAGTCTCGTTAGAATTAATATTAAACACCTTTTTATATAATGCATCAAACATCACTCAAAAATACGCCATTCATTTGATTCTGCAAATAGCATGCCCAATTCTCAAATGGCTAAAATAATTACCTTTAAAATAATTTATTGTGGCTCAAATGTTGTAAGCACATCATGATTTACTGGTTTTGATGGATTAAAATGAAAAATCCTATAATTACTAAGAACTGCCGCAACTGGAAATTGAACTCCAGATCTTTCTAATAAAAGAACATCGCTCGACCAACCGAGCTAGGAGCACTTTCTATTAGGCAGCGTCACTTCCTTTTATTTCTATGCATTTTTCTTTACATATCAGTTAGTATTCATATATTTAGTAAAATTTATCTTACTCCTACCCCGGGGTAGGGAGGCTGTTTCTAAATAGAAACTCGGTATCCTTCCGTCCAATAACTTCCCACATTTCTCTTGGGGAGACTCGAACTCACAATCTCTCGATTGAAAGTGGAAGTTACTTACCATCAGAGCAACTCCTCTTGTTGAAGTTGTAATAGGAGTAACATCATGATAAGAAAAATTCCAAATATTTTGAAACGTCATGGAAGGAAAAGAATGTCATATTAATTGAAATGAAGAATATTTTTTGCTCAGTGTCTCCACCTACTTAGAAGGAGGAAAAAAAAATAATTGAGGAAATGATGGGAAACTGGTGAAGAATTGTTTTGGGAAAAATGTTATCTATATTTGCAAACGGAAAAGGGCTTGATATATCCTTCTACTTTGTTTTATTGTTCAATCTTGTCCCCCGTTATACTTTCCGTCCAAATTTACCCCTGTCATCCATCAAAGTTTTATATTTGTCCATATTTTAACGGCAGGGACACGTGGTACATTCTGAATATGAAAAAGGGCATGATATATCCCTATACTTTATTTTATTGTTCAATCCTATCCCTCGTTATACTTTCCGTCCAAATTTACCCATGCCCTCCATCAAAGTTCTATATTTGCCCCTATTTTAACGGGCGGTACACGTGGCATATTTTAGGAGAAAGAACCAGTACAAAAACCAAAAAATTCCAAACCGCACTAGAACCCATGACCCGCATGCTCGTTTTTCCTCTCTTAATTTTTTTCCAAACATCTCTTAAATAAAAATTTTTAATCCGTATAAGAGATTATCTTAGTCTGACAAAGAGATGAGGTTCAAAGACACAAGGTTCTGTCATCTTTTTGCTTGTTGCCACCATTTTTTTGTTTACTTCTATTTTCTTACTCCTCACTCCCTTACATTTTTTTCTTCCTCTTGTTGTCACTGAATGAAAGTCCACATTTGAAAACAAAACTGCTCGAAGTCGACCACAATTCCTTGCATATGTATTTTCTTTCAATCTCATTGATTTAAGAAAAAAATGAAATAGGTGTGGCAGAAAATTTGAAACTTCATACGGGCTTGATGGAATTCTTTCTCCGGTGATCTCAAAACAACGATAGGAGGTTGGGTCCAATTTCAAACAGTTTAATGAAGCTGGTGAAGTAATTTCTACGGCTAAAATAAATATAGTAAGATTTCATACATGCTCAAGTACTCAAGACCATTCACGAAGTCACGCCGGCGCCGAAAATTGTGTCTTTGAACCTCATTTCTTTGTCAGAATAAGATAATCTCTTACACGGATTAAAAGTTTTTATTTAAGAGAAGTTTGGAAAAAAATTAAGAGAGGAAAAATGAGCATGCGGGTCATGGGTTCTAGGGCGGTTTGGAGTTTTTTTGTTTTTGTACTGGTTCTTTCTCCTAAAATATGCCACGTGTCTCGGCCGTTAAAATAGGGGCAAATATAGAACTTTGATAGAGGGCATGGGTAAACTTGGACGGAAAGTATAACGAGGGATAGGATTGAACAATAAAATAAAGTATATGGATATATCAGACCCTTTTCGGTATTCAGAATGTGCCACGTGTTTCTGCCGTTAAAATAGGGGCAAATATAGAACTTTAATGGACGGCAGGGATAAATTTGAACGGGAAGTATAATAGGGGACAAAAGTGAATAATAAAACAAAGTAGAGGGATATATGAGGCTCTTTTCCGATTTGCAAATTGATATAAACCATTGACTTAAAGAGCAACATTGTCTTGTCCCTATCAGATTTGGATGCATCCATCAAGTGGCTATGTTTGCATCTCTTACAAATCAATCAACATGCTATATATCATATTCGTTTTTTTGTTTCTATTCGATTTCTAAGGTAGACATTGATGACACTGATGCAAATTCAAATCCCAAATAAACACCTTTTATTTTCGTTCCCGTCTTTATTTTCCACCTTTATAAATATTCTTCTATATATTTTCTTTTATCATACAAGTCATTGTAGAAATTATGAGAATAACTTTGTGCTCAACCTCTATACGCAGCAAGGATGTATGTTCAATTAATTCTCACTCATTTAATAAATTGACACAACTTATACCTATAACAAATCAAGCTTGGTTTATGTGAGTTTCACTCAGTGGGCGTTTGGACATAAGAATCGTAAAATTTCAAAATAGGGTGAAAAAAATTTTCAAATGAAACTAGCATTTGAAATTTAGAGTTGTATTTGGACATGAATATAATTTTAGGTTATTTTTGAAGTTTTGTGAGTGATTTGAGTGAAAATTTTGAAAAATGGATTTCTGGAGATTTTCAAATTTTCGAAAATTTCCAGAATATATCTTCAAGCGAAAATTAAAAATTTTATGAGCAAATGATGATTTCGAAAAAAGTGATTTTTTTTTTTTAAAAAGGTTCTTAGTTAGTCATAAATAAGAATAAAAGAGAAAAGTTACGGTAACTAATAGTCGCAACAAAAATAATAATAATAATTATGATAAATTTGTCAACCCTAAATCTTATTTATTCAGCTTATGCAGACAACATGTAACGCAAAACATTCAATACATGAATATCCAGGAGTTTACTAGGCAAGTTCACGAGTTCACATCCATAATTGAACTCCATGTGGGGTTCCACATCTTTTTCTTGATTTTCCATATGACATTTGCTCATATAATAACATATCTAGTGTAGTCCACAAGTGGAATTTGGGAAAGGTAGAGTGTACGCAGACTTACTCCTGCCTTTAAAAAGGCAAAGAGGTTGTTTCCGGAAGAGTCTCATGGAGGAGGGGAGGGGACAATAACAAACAAACCGATCTGTCAACCAAAACATTTGTTCATATACAGTGCAGCAGGATTTTTCATAACGATATCAAAATTGGAAATATAAAGAAACGAATAAATCATTATAATGACAAGTGTTGTCATTTTTTATATTTGTGCTCATATTATTTATATATAAATTTAGTAAAAATAATTTACGAAGTGATGTCACGTGAAATCGATTAGGTAGGTATGTCTGCCCTGCTCATATTGCGCCATGCCCATGCCCATGCCCATAACTTCAGCTGTTCAGCATCCATTGACTCGAAGTACAAAATTAACTGTATTTTCACTTGGTTTTGTGTACCATCTTTCTGAAATTTCAATTATTTATTCTTGTTTGTTCCAAGGTGATCTTGATCCTAATGGTAGTGGAGGTAGGCACAAATAAAAAAAAACCCATAATTTAATTTAACTACCATTTGGAGGTAGACACTTGAAACGAGATTTAAAATGAAAAAAGTAAAGAAAGTAAAAGTGAAGAAAGAAACTCTACCTTTGCGAGCTTTGCAAATCATAGTAGCATAAATAACAACCAAATAGTAAGATGATCGAAATGAAAGGTATGAAATCTAGTACCAATAAAATACGAAAGTACGTATTAATACTATATGTATGATAAGGAGAGCACAAAACTAACTAACCTACTATCATAATCCTTAATCTTCGGACCTTATTATCAAGGATCATGTCCTCAGTCAGCTGAAGTTGAGTCATGTCTTGCCTAATCACCTATTCCCAATTCTTTTTCGGCCTACCTCTATCTCTCCTTAGGCCCTCCAATGTCACCTCTCGCACCTTCTGACTAGAGTGTCTGCGCTCCTCCATACATGTCCAAGCTATTTAAGCCTTGCTTCCCACATCTTCTATTAGGTGTATTATTCAATTCCATTTCGCCGAAAATTATTACAAAGTAAACATAATTAAGATAAGATCTTAGAACATTTACAACCGGATACTCAAACTACTTTCTTCGGTTCACAATAAGTGATTTTTTGGCTGTTTTTATACAGATTAAGAAATCTAACTTTTAATATTAATTATCAATTAAATTGATCATATAAACGTTTACTATCTCTTCACATAAACATTCCTAACACATGTTCCAACACTATTTACTCCAAGTACAACGTACAAAAAAAGTAATTAATTCATTTTTAAAATCTGAAAAAATCAAATATTGTGAACCACAAAAAAAAAAAAAAAAAAATCACTTTTTTGTGAACAGACGGGAGTAACAAAAAACTTGATTTGAGATAATAAACAGGATGCCACTGGCACATATTCTGTGTATATCATTGGGCGTTATAGTAAGTTGACAACCAGCTAGTATAAATATATTAAACTATAGTGGATCGTTTGAATATTAAAGGAACTGAACAGAACGAAATGGACACAGAGGATTAGTACAGAACCCAATTAATTTGTACTAATTAAAAAGCAATTAATTGTTAGTGAAGTTAGGAGAATGATTAAGTAGCTAGGTGTCAGTCTACACGTCTTCCTGTCGTGCTTATGCCTAATTTTCAGCTAAATGTTTCCTAATTATTGGTTTCAACACTGTTACTATTTGATTAAATAATGTTTTGGATCCTGTTCTATTAATCAAATTGTCAAGTACAACAAGTCCAATTTGAGGCCATACCTAGATTAGTATTTATATACCACTTGTTTGAATATAAGGAACAAGAGTATCGGCGTAACTGATAAAGTTGTTGTCGTGTGATTAGGAGGGTCAGGGGTTGGAGTTGTGGAAACAAAATCTTGCAGAAATACAGGGTACGGTTGCATACGATAGACCATTGTGGTCCGACCCTTCCTCGGATCCCGTGCATAGCGGGAGCTTAATATATCGAATTACTTTTTTTTTTTTTTTTTGAATATAAGTTAAAACAAGGCAAGATTTTTTTATATCGCAATTATTTTTCTCTCTCACCAGTATATATATTAAAATGAAGTATGACTATTTTAAAACTATTGTTAGGATTCTGCTTTACCGAGGCTGAACTTGGTTCTCCCTAGTAGTCTAATGACGTTTTAGATATTGTGAGACATTTTACTCTCTTGTTTTCTTAGGCTTGCTCTGTTGATAAGCACCTTCACCTACGACCGTTAGGTTTTGGGTTCGAGTCACACTGGAGGAGAAGTGTGAAAACACTATAGATCCTCCTAATTTGGGAATGTTTTTAAAAATAAAATAAAAAAGTGGCAAAAGTTAAGTGGGCGTTTAGGGAAATAATTTTTTAACTGAAAATTATATTTGAAAATTAAAGTTGTGTTTGGACATAAATACAATTTGAAGTTGTTTTTGAATTTTTATGAGTGATTTGAAGTGAAAATTTTGAAAAATAGTTTTTTTGGAGTTTTTCAGATTTTGAGAAATTCTGAAATTCAACTTCAAGTGAAATTTAAAATTTTCATGGACAAACACCCATTCCAAAAAATATATACGTATATAATTTTTTTGGGAAAAGTGAAAAATTCGGGCCATAAGTATTCCTTTTTTTTTTTTGGTTTTTTAATTTGGTGTACTAAATTTGGACTCCTTAACAAAAGGATTCCATATTCAAAGCTTAAACCTGTGACTCCTAACTAACGATGAAAAAATATTTACCGCTTTACCATAATTTCTATTGGTGGCAAAAGTTTGTGATTTTCTCTCTAAAACCTAATTTTAATCTTTTCTTCTTTAACTTTTTGTCTTGTACTTTTGCTTCCAACTTGTCCAAGTGGTGTGGTTTTTAAAAAGTATTCTCACTGTTTCATCCATTTTATGTAAGATTAATTAATTCCACACAATTATACTAATTTAACTTTATATTATACAACAAATAAAATCTTGTTTGAGAGTTATTAACTACAACTTGAAAGTTTTGCTTAAAATAGAAACAATATATCAAATTTAAACTTGAATATTTGAGTGAATTTAATAGTTTAAAACATTTTATGATGTTTTAAAATTATAAAAATGTATTATGTAGAATATAATAACGAGAAATAGTTGTCAAGGCAACCAACAGGAAGAATCTCTTTGACCATTTTAGCCAATCAAATAAAGATAAAGGAATTTTCTATATGTTCATGTCCACATCTCTTATTCATCTTTTCTACTCTCATAATATTCTGAAAAAGAACTATCATCATAATAAAATTTTCTTCATCCGAATATAGCCTTTCTGAAAAGTACTTGCTAATAAAACGAATTTTTACAAAAACAAATGTGGAAGACACACGCCAGTGGCAGAGCCAATATTAAAGTCACGTGCCAATGTCGAAGCTAGAAATTTATGTAAACCGATTAAAAAAATATTTGAGATTTAAATTTGACCTATAACAACTTTTAAATATCCTTTACCACTACACTATAATGATCCTTTATGTCAAAGAAATTCAACTGTTTATATATAATAATAAAATACCATTGCTACTAAATTTACCAAGTATAATTTTTTGACGCAAGGGATTCAATTGAACATCTATGGTCTACATAGCTTCACCTCTCTGGCATAGGCAGATTTAATTGTTAAGTATTAAAAATATTAAATTCAGTTAAACCTTCAGTTAATAAGCTACATCAACTATTGGTTAAAGGTTGGTGTCTATTTGTTACAAGCAGGGGCGGATCTAATGCAAGATTTATGGGTTGCCATGAACCCAGTAACTTTTACGTAGACCAAATATTTATGTTAAAAAATTCATTAAAAGTATAAAAATATTTGGGTTTGAATCCACTTCATTGATCCAAAGCTTACCATTCTGAACCCGCCTCAAGTACTTGCAAGGGGTCTAATCATTTAATTTGTAGATTCCAACAAAAAAAAAAGAGACATAAAATGCCAAAAGTTGAATAACTTTATGATGGAAGAACCTCCTCTACTGGTGCATTATCCTTATAGATTTAAGTCATGAAAGTATAAAATATTTTATGTTATAGATATTATAACATGTTATTACTTTTTTTTAAAGTCATTATATTAGGCTTGTCATAAAGAATTTCTTATTGTTGTAGGTTAATTTAACATGATAATAATATTTATATACTTCGGTGCACAAAAATTAAACTCAATCATTGTAATGGAGAGGTCCATGATAAGGTCTGCATGCCAACAAGATACTCTCCCTCCATATATGGCGGTTATTTGTCTTTCTTTATATGTATTTGTGTGTTGTCTCCGTGCTATCTATAGGTCACAAGTTCGAGCGGTCGAAGCAGTTATTAATGCTTGCATTAGAGTAGGCTGACACCCCTTGAGGTGCGGCCGTTTCCCTGACCTTATGTGAACACGGGTTACCTTGTGCACGGGGCTACCCTCTATAATTTTCTTTCTTAGTACTATGACTTGAGAAAATAAATGTATAAAATTAGACAACTTACATTATGGAGTTTTTTGTGAGTAAATATTAAACTAATGCACAATCTCGAAATAGTTATTTAAGATTGAGTTTGAGAGAATTCATTCTCAAATTCTGGGACCAGATCAAAAAAGAAGTAAACTTGAACACAGAACACATACAGTTGGAATTTTTCACTATAAAAAGTTTCATTCTTTCAGTCTGATATCTTTTTTTGTTAAGCATTAATTCCCAAGAATTATTAATATCTCTACTTTATTCACATTTTACGTAGTAGTAGTTATTATTTTATCTTTAATTTCCACCATTGAAGCTAACATTTCAGCTAGCTAACTATTCCTCAAGGTATTTTCTCGATCTATTTAAATATCTTAATTAGTACAAATTTACTATAATTTTTTTAAACTAGAAAAAGCTAAACTGATGCAGATTGTACCAGCAGAAGGCATGAATAACAATACAGAACTAGAGCAAGTTCGCGATTTGGCTGTAGAGGAACATGAGGAGGAGGAACAATTGTCCGAGAGTACGATGAGAATTCAACCATGGACTAAACAGATCACGATACGAGGAGTCATTGCTAGTACGATAATCGGATGCATTTACAGTGTGATACAAATGAAAATGAATCTCACAACTGGAATTAATCCTAATCTCAATGTCTCAGCTGCTCTTCTTGCTTATATTTTCATTCAGACATGGACCAAGATTGTTAAAATGCTTGGTTTTGTCTCTGTACCTTTTACTAGACAGGAAAATACTATGATACAAACATGTTCTGTTGCATGTTACAGCATTGCTCTTGGAGGTAATGTACTAAATATATTGTTTTAATTATGTATTTCTTGAAATTCTTTGTGAATAAGAGTATCATTTTTGTGATTATAATATGAAATACAATGGAATTTTCAGGTGGATTAGGATCTTATTTATTGGGAATGGACAAGAAAACTTATGAGTTAGCTGGTGTTGGTACAATGGGAAATACATCAAACAGTTACAAAAAACTTGAGATTGGTTGGATGATTGGCTATCTTTTAGTAGTTTGTTTTATTGGCCTTTTCGTATTGGTTCCTCTTAGAAAGGTATTTTAAATTCTTAAGATTATTTTTTTTCAAAATCTTTTAAATTTATTAAGAATATATAAATTTGAATTTCTAGAAATATCAAGTAAAAGGGCAACTCGGTGCACTAAACTCCCGCTATGCGCTGGGTTCGGGAAAGGGCTGGATCATAAGGGTCTATTGTATGCAGTCTTACACTGCATTTCTACAAGAGGTTGTTTCCACGGCTGGAATCCGTGACCTCCTGGTCACATGGAAGCAACTTTACCAGTTACGCCAAGGCTCCCCTTGGCAGCTCGATGCACTAAGTAAACTAAGCCCCCGCTATGCGCTAGGTTCGGGAAAGGGCAGGACTACAAGGGTCTATTATAAGCAGTCTTACCCTGTATTTCTGCAATAGGCTGTTTCCACGGCTCGAACTCTATGACCTCCTGGCCACGTAGCGGCAACTTTACCAGTTACGCCAAAGTTGCCCTTCAACATAGAAATATGAAGTCATTGTTCTAAATGGTGTTCTTATACACAGGTATTGATAGTGGATTATAAGTTGACATTTCCAACTGGAATGGCAACTGCAGTTCTTATTAATGGTTTTCATGGGAAGAGTGATAAACTAGCTAGGTAAAATTACTTATAAACTTTCCTTTTTAAGTAATTTTTTATTCTTAAAATCTTAATAAGGCCATAATTTAAGTTTTTGATTAATTTGCAGAAAGCAAGTGAAGTGTTTCCTCAAGTTTTTTAGCTATAGTTTTTCATGGGCTTTCTTTCAGTGGTTTTATACTGGCAAAGAGGATTGTGGATTTCAACAGTTCCCTACTTTTGGATTGAAAGCCTGGAAACAAACGTAGGTCTTCTTTTTTTTTTTTTTGCTTTAATATCCTCTTTTTTTCTCGCCTTTCTTAGCCGAGGGTGTATTAGAAACAGCCTGTCTACCTTCGCTAGGTAGTGGTAAGGCATGTGTACACAGATGCGAAGTCAGAATTTGAACCTTATGGGTTCGAGATTTTAGTCCGTTTAAGTTACTGGGTTCTTAATTAAGAATTTATACATATTCAATGAATATCTTAAGACAAATACAGGGTTTGCGCAAAAGTTATTGAGTTCGGCCGAACCTGCAAGACCTATGCTAGTTCCGCCCCTGCGTACACACTACCCTCCCCGGACACCACTTGTAGGAATATAATGGGATTGTTGTTGTTTTTTGATTTAATCATGTGATCATGGACTAAGATATATTATCTGCTGTTTTTTTTGTAGATTTTACTTTGATTTTAGTTTGACTTATGTGGGAACTGGAATGATATGTCCTCATATAGTGAACATATCATTGCTTCTTGGAGCTGTTCTTTCATGGGGTGTAATGTGGCCTCTCATTGCAAAACTTAAAGGAGAATGGTTCCCTGCTGATATACCTGAATCCAGTATGAAAAGTCTTAATGGTTACAAGGTTAATTAATTTTCTTTCTCTTTCTCCTAATTGTACTTAATTAAAATCTTAATTTTCTATTTTTCATTCTAGTATATTTCTTGCCTTGTCTAGGTCTTCATCTCCATTGCCCTTCTCCTTGGTGACGGCCTTTACAATTTTGTCAAGATAATGTACTTCACACTAGGCAGTGTTCATGAGAGGTTCAAACGCAAAAATCTAAGTCCAGGTAAATTTTAATAGGAAAAACTATCACATATCCAGCTTAATCACAATTGTTATATGGGGATTAAGTATCTTTGTATCGGGTGAGAGGCTAATCTGATAGGGTGTGTGTCCTAGACTACTAGTCGTTATTGTTGTGTCCACACTATTCTTCCACTATTCACAGTACTGAGACTTACTTACGTGTTATTGTTATTGTTTTACATCTATTTTCTGGTACTTATGATTTTTGGTACTTATGATGCTGTTAGTATTTCTATAGTTTTTGTTGATGGTATTGATATATTGTCTTTTTCGTCTCTTTGAGCCGAGAGTCTATTAGAAACAGTCTCTCTACCCCTTGGGATAGGGGTAAGGTCTACGTACACTCTACCCTCCCCAGACTCCACTTGTGGGATTTCATTGGGTTTTTGTTGTTGTTGTTGTTGAAGGGGAGCCTTGGCGTAACTGGTAAAGTTGCTTCTATGTGACCAGGAGGTCACGGGTTCGAGCCGTGGAAACAGCCTCTTGCAGAAATGCAGGGTAAGGCTAAGTACGATAGACCCTTGTGGTCCGACCATTCTCCGGACCCTGCGCATAGCAGGAGCTTAGTGCACCTGACTGCCCTTTTTGTTGTTGTTATTGTTGTTGTTGAGGATTAAGCATATGACTTGGTTGAGTTTCTTAATATCTCAGCAGCTGGAGTGAGACAGAACAAGAACTCGGGGGATGTAAAATATGATGAAGCCTTTGTTAGAGAAAGCATTCCAATGTGGTTTGGAGGTGTAGGGTATTTAGCCTTGGGAACTATTGCTGTGATTATGATTCCATTAATTTTCCATGAGATCAAGTGGCATTGGGTAATCATAGCCTATGTTTTTGCTCCATCTTTAGCTTTCTGCAACGCATATGGTTCTGGTTTGACTGATATAAACATGGCCTATAACTATGGAAAAGTTGGACTATTTATGATGGCTGCATTGGCTGGTAAAGAACATGGTGTTATTGCTGGTTTAGCTGGTTGTGGTTTGATCAAGTCTGTGGTAAACATTTCTTGCATTCTAATGCAAGATTTTAAGACAGGGCACTTGACTTTGACATCTCCAAAAACTATGTTTCTCAGCCAAGCTATTGGGACAGCTTTAGGCTGTCTGATTGGACCACTAAGTTTCTTCTTGTTCTACAATGCCTTTGATATTGGCAACCCTAATGGTGAATTTAAGGCTCCTTATGCACTGATTTATCGAAACATGGCGATTCTTAGCGTTCAAGGTGTCTCGGCTTTGCCTCTACACTGTTTGCAGCTGTGTTATGGCTTCTTTGCATTTGCTGTTGCAATAAACTTGGTGAAAGATCTTTCTCCAGAGAAGATAGGGAAGTGGATGCCACTGCCTATGGCGATGGCGGTGCCTTTTCTAATTGGTGGATATTTTGGTATTGATATGTGCATAGGTAGTCTGGTTGTATTTGTGTGGCATAAACTTAACTCAAAGAAGGCTAAGGTGATGGTTCCAGCAGTTGCTTCTGGTTTGATCTGTGGAGAAGGTTTATGGATTCTTCCTGCATCTATTCTTGCTTTGGCCAGAGTAACTCCTCCCATCTGCATGAAATTCTTGGCTTCTTAAAGAACTTGATTGTACAACTGGCCCATAAAAAACTGATGTACTGATTTACACGAGAGATTTTGAAGTCACCCGGAGCTCGTTTCATTTCGTTTTTTCTGCATTCTTAGTCTAGGAATTGATAAAGTTGTATCTTGCAGATGAAATTTACAATGAGAATGGGTGGCATTCCTTTACAATAAATTTTTGGATGTTACAGCAAGGTGTTGTTATAAAGAAAATATATTATAATATAACATAAAAATTGGTTCCGAAAAAGCTTGGCTTTTATGGAGAAGCGTTGTTATATAGGGATGTTACAGAGAGGTCTGACTGTATGTATATAATAAACTGCACGAATAGCCTGAAAAATGGAAACTTGCTATGATCAATCTCGTTTACAATGTCTTTGAATATATCTTAAATCATTACAAATGCATAACTAATTTAGTTATGCAGCATTTCCTCTTTCAACTTGAATGAGGAAATCAACTCAATAGACGATGGTACCAATTAGCCAAACTATATTTAGCCTCTAAAAAACAAATTTGACAAAGTTTCTTCTTCCTAATCCACATTTATGAAACATCAGTACGAGCTCAAATATTTGTATTCCTATGACGTATATCCGGTCAAAAGAGGAACTTCAATGAACTTCATTTCATGAGAAAAATTGAATAATATACAAGTGTACATTAGCTGCAGACTCCAAGAGGCTAATAAATCAGGCTTCTCTAGCAAGAATACCAACTTCGATGTTGATCATGTAATCAAAGGCAAAAAGCTTATGAAGTGATGATGCCTGCCAAAACATCACTCTTGCCCCTTGCACCTATTGTGTAAACCAAACGAATCGCATCAAGCCACCAGTCCAAAGATTCCCATGAATCTGCGATCTGAGAAATACAACAATGTCAGAGATTATACGACAAGGAAACTTTTCAGGGAATGTAAAATGCTAAAGTCCAAAAAGAGGAGAATGTAATACTTAAAAAGTGTTTCCCATCAAAAGATTGATCTTAAAATGAACATATTTAATATTCAAACTACATTTCCCCACCCTCACCCATTCCTACGAGGGGAAAATCATGGACAACATAAAATTAACGACTAAATGTTTCCAGGAATAAGAAGAATGGCAACCTGTACACAAAGTTCATGTTCACATCTTGAACCATTTTCTTTTTTTTGTTTAGCGGACAAATTAAATATGCCACCTCTGGCACCCTATGTGACGGTAGCTTAAGTTATCCAAATAACTGTAGCATATTTGTAAGAACCCGGGAACAAGTCCTACCCATAGCTGATAATCTTTAAATCGAGAGGCTAGAGAGAAAAGATGATTGAGTGGGCAAAGTGTGAGGGAAAGATGTGATAACAGGTCTGTTCAAAGATTAGGTAATATCTGAAGACACCCAAATGCAGTCTTATCAGATGTTATCAAAGTAGGCCTGTGCTTTATGTGTGTGTGTGTGTGTGTGTGTGTGTGAGAGAGAGAGAGAGAGAGAGAGAGAGAGGGTAGATTTGACATATTCAAAAGTGGAGGTAGATTGCTTGCATAAAAGTCAACTCTTGTCTAAAGGTATATATAAGCCAATTTGCTGTACAAGATGAAGAAAGTGAGTGGGTCACCACAGCAAACAGGTCAAGGACAGTAAAGGGTGGGCCGAGGTTTGATGTTAATAAGTATCCATAGAAATCCTAACACATAGGCAAAAGGCACTATGAAAGCATGGGCCCATTCTGTAAAGGGAGCAATGACTTCTTAAAAATCTTAATCATTTGCTAATGGAAGCATTCAAAACATCCTACACAGAAAACATTAGCTTTTCTTGACAAATTCTCCTTTTAAAATAATCCTTAAATAACTTATAATTTTCAATGTCTTGGCCCATGTTGTCAGAAATATGACTGCCTTTCAAATAATTAGGAAACATATATACTGCTGTCTCCAATTTATAGGCTCGCAGAGGACTGAATCAGACACTGATTACCAGCAACGGAGAATATCATAATCAAACTGTATAGTTCTCTTAGGCAGATCTCATCATGAGCCCAAATGACTATTAGAACTAGTCCCCTAAAACATCAGAAGAGGGAAATGTAAGCAGAGAAAGCGTCACGAATTACCATGTAAACTGGCCCATGAATCGTATCAATGCAGAGGCCTGCACCAGGCGGTAATGTAAGATCAGCACAGGATGATACAGAGACGATATCTGGCACATCAATTTTAATTGCTTGTCTACTAGGACTCGTATCTGCTGAATTTGATGAAAGGCTTCCTGACATGTGTCGTTGATCAACTTTACTGATCTGTCCAAGTAGGTAAAGGAATCACTAGTAAAGAAACTACAATTATGCATCAAATTAAACAAGCAAGAATAACATTCAATCCTTCTAGAAGGCAATAATTTCCTGTCATCTACTTGATAGATCCAAAAGAAAACACCACTTCGTGCGCATCAAATGGATTTAAAGTTGACCTTTAGGGAAATAGAACATTCTTCAGTTCAAGTGGGAAATAGAACTTGATAACGAGGGAAAAATAACAAAAGCAAAATAATTGCAAACCTTTGATATGGTAGGCTTAATATAAGTGATATGGAAGGCTAGAAGTTCAAAGGGATCATGTAAAAAAAGATTAACAATAGTAAGGTTCTATCACGTGATCTAATGATACTTTTCCATAGTTGAAAACAATTTAATTCAGTTATGCCATTATAATTATGCTGAAATCTCATAGCATGAGCTTTGAATGCAAGACATGTTTTCATATGGAACTAGATTATTGTCCATGAAGAAGAAAACAACGATGCTCGTCTCCCATACAAATATTGTGTATATATTGCTAACAAACTGAGGCACGGACATTTTTTACCTGTTGAAGTCCTTCATGATTCAAAACAAACTGAGAACGCTTCCAGTCACTGTGTGGTGCAAGCGGACTACCAGCAGGTGGTGCAGTTAGATATCCAACCTTTAGGTAGGGCAGAGGTAGCTGAAAATAGATAAGTGCTTTTAGAACTTGAATGCATGCCCTGACAAACTTATATGCCCAGTAAGACCAAATATGCCCAAAAGAAAAAGGAAAAAGCTTCACCACATGCTTGTCTCAGTAATCAAAATATGACATAATAAGAGCTGAAAGGCATTTGTTTCACAAGATCAGGGCAAATCATATCTGAAGACAGACTTTTTTCAAATGGAAGGGATTCAACTTAGTAATGATTAAAATTTGAATGAGAAAATTATCCTATGTAGTTGCAAAGGAAAAACTTCTTGTTCTATATTTCTATTTTTCTCATCGACCGGTCGAAATGAGAGAGAGAAAGAGAGAGAAGTTAAGAAGTGAAACCAACTTCTCATTGTCCCTTCTCCTTTTACTTTTCTGTACTAAATAGCTCCACTCTATTCACGAAGAACAAATAAAAGGACTATTATGATATTTCATCAAAAAATTCTCAACCATTTTATCACCATAACATAATGGTTATTCCATGCTATGTCAAAATGCTGACAACTTCTCTTGAATGGAAACCTTCTCCCTCATTTATTCTTGCATCTTAATACTATTATTTAAAAAACTGTACGAAACTCAGCTTGATTCTTATAAGATTTCAAATCTATCATAAAGCAACCTTTTACCTCCTGTTTTGAGTTCATTTCTCTTGGAATAAATATAATTTCAAATCTACTTCTGAGCTTCTTGCCTTTTCAAAAAAAAACTATATATAGGGGGGCTGTAACAGCCCAGATAATATACCAACCAACTAATTGTATTAATTCTATACTAATGGGAATTACAAAGCAATTGCT